>JAKSZT010054267.1:7295420-7333451 GCA_026826555.1 Tolypeutes matacus | reverse complement strand
AATGTTTACACTAAAGCATAAATATAATTCTAAATACTGGATTTTTTGAAAAAATAAAAAAAAAATTAAAAAAGGAAGGGGTTTTGACTCTAGTGTGCAACTTTTCCTAAACCCATTGTCAGTGACTAAGACTGCAAGTGTCCCCGCTTGTTTGCTTTTTATGTATTTATTTATTTTTTTTACCTCTTCAACCTCTTCTGCGGCATTGTTCTGTATATGTTTGGGTCCAAAAGCAAGGCAGTATCTTTGGGTAGTTTTGATAAATGAACTACTTTAGTTTTTAATTGATGTCGTTCACTTTCATTCACCCATACATCAGGTAGAATGTCTTCAGGCATCCAATGAAGCAAAAGTTTTATCTTTCCAGAGTCCTCTTTTCTCTTAGCTTTTACAGTACTATGAAAAACAACACTGTGTCCCTTCCATAAACTTTCTATATGAGCTGAAAGGTTAAAGCATGTGGCCTGATGTCTTATCGCATCCTGTGTTTGTGCATTGAAGAAATCATGTGGTCGTGGTAATGAACGTCTTCTTTTGTTCTTTAATTTCCTCCTTTTGTTCATTCCAGCTTTAGAAGGAGATTCCTCTTTGGCCTTTGGCTGGCTAGAAACTTTTGAGGAGTTCTGCTGACTGAAGTGTGTAGGTACATGACGAGCTAGCCCTCCCTGAGAAGCAAAGCTGGCATTGCAGCCACCAACAATGCACTTGAAAGGTTTATCTCCACTGTGTGTCAGCATGTGCCTCTGTAATCAACTTTGACTGGTTGATGGAGTATTGTATACTTTACAACCTTTCCATAAGCAAACAAATACCCTTCCTCGCTGACCATCTACATGTATGGAATGGATGTGATCTGCCAGATCTGGACTAGAGTTGAAGCAAGCCTGGCACTGGTTCCTTGTCCATTCATCATTGCTGGAGTTGAACGCCCACTGGAAATTGTGCTGTAATCAATTCTTGAAAGCCCTCTGATAGGGTTTGAGCATTTTCATGGGCTAGGTGAACATCATCCATATAATGAAGGACAAAGAACCTGTGTCTGAGAGGCTGAATTGCGAAGTTGACATAGATCTGGCAAATAGCAGGGCTGTTTTTCATGCCCTGTGGGAGTACTTTCCACTGATAGCATTCATTGGCCCCTTGGTGGTTAATCTGGGGAACTGAGAATGCGAATTTTTCCTTGTCTGTGTCATGCAAGGGGATGGAGAAGAAGCAATCTTTTATATCCAGTACGACCAGGGAGTAATCCAAGGGCACTGCGGATGGATGAGGGAGGCCTGGCTGGGGTGAACCCATGGGTTTGATGTGGGCATTTATTGCTCTCAAGTCATGGAGAAGACGGAAGGTATTTTACCCCTTTTTTGAATTACAAAAACAGGGGAGTTCCAAGGGCTGTAACTTTTTTCTATGTGCCCAAGTTGTAACTGTTCTTTTACTAATTCATGTAAAGCTGTTAATTTATGGGACAGTAGGGGCCATTGCTCAACCCAGACATGTTCCTCTGTGTCCCAGATAAGAGGAATGGGCATAGGTGGAGTTAATCGAGCAACGGCCTGTATGCTTTGGGGGAACGCCTTGGAGGTGGGCCAGTGACTTGAACAAGGGAGATAGGGCAGGCGGCAGGGTTATCACTGCTGCCAGAGGAGAGGGTTGCTCCCATTTGCTCTAATATGTCTCTGCCCCAGAGAATGGTGGTAAGATGGGGGACGAAGAGAGGACAAAAAACACCAGAGTGTCCCTCCTTCCCACAGTGAAAGCATGGTCCTGCAGCCAAGACTAAGGCAGAGGCGAGACTAGTGGCCAGAGTATGCGACGTTTGGTCGAGGTCTTTACAGGCTAGGATCCAGTCATGGATAGTACCCTGTCTTTTGGAGGCGATGGCTTGTCTACAGACTGCATTAGCACCCTCTAGAATAAGTTCTCGGGCTAGGGCCATCTGGGCCTGCTCATTACTGACTTTACGAGCACAGGCTTATTGGACTCTAGAGACAAAGGAGGAGAAATTCTCATCCTTGTTTTGCATGAGCTTGGTAAAGGTATCTGTTTTAATGGCAGAGCAATTACCAAAGGCACGCATGGTGATGTCCCGGAGTTGGTCCCAGAAAAGGGCGTTAGCCCCAGTATAGGACGCTGGGTTGGCATAGCCTCCGCTGCCCATAAAGGCATCAAGAGGGTAGTTAATTCCCTGTGCCTGGTTGGCCCTTTGTTGCTGTTCTGCCTGGTCCTGAAAATGGGCGTGCCAGTTGATGTACTGGCCTGGGGTGAGAATGGCCCGTGCGACCACTTGCCAATCATAAGGAAGGTTAAGGTTAAGTGAGATGTCAGTGAGGAGCTGCTGCGCAAAGGGACTCCCCAAACCGTCCTCCTTGACCGCCTCGCGGAGGCGCTTGAGCTCTGAGGGGTTGTAGGGGTACCACGGAAGAGGACGCTGAGGGTTGGGTGCGAGGTTGATAGGGAAAAGCGAGGGAGCGGGGCAGGAACAATCAGGGAAAGGAGCATGACCAAACGGCAGAGGAACGTTGCCGGAGTAACCTGAGCGACAGTTGTAACATTGTTGCGGGTGCAGGGAAGACGGTGTGGGCTGTTGCAGGACAGCCGCAGCAGCCTCTGGGGAAATCACGGTGTTGGCATTGAGAGCTGAGGTTGAAAGCGGATAGGGAGCTGCGGGGGCAGAGGTGCCAAGGCCGCTGGGGAGAGAAAGGGGCGGGGGGTGTAACAGAGCGGGTGGGGGAGCAGGGGGGTCAGGAGGTTTGGCAGGAAGTGGTGTGGTGACTGGGTGACTGGCGGGGCTAGGGGGGGAGTATAACTCCGCCCTCAGCAGAGGAGGAGAGTTCCGGATATAGAAGGTTCCGCTTTTCAGGCGGTGAAGAAGGCGGAAGTGCACCATTTTGAGCGCGGTTGTTAGCAGTTTTTGTTAGGGGTTTGGAAGCAGTATCAGAGTCTTCCAAAAGGTTGTTAAGCTGGAAGACCAGAGCATTAGAATTCTCACAGTCGTCCTCAGAAGAGGAAGGCTCTGAAAGGGAGATCTCTAGAGGCTTAGCGCCGAGTAGGCAGAAGTGAATGGTAATAAGCGTAGGAACGAGGCTTGGGGGGAAGCCTTTATTCTCATGCTCCATGGCAGAAGTTACTCTATCGACGAGCAAGCGGTAGGTATCAGGATCCCAAAGATTAGATGTGAGAAGCCAGGGGTTGAAGGGGAGAAGGAGGTCCCAGTAATTTTGAAGTTGCTTTGCTGAAACCTTGCACTGGTGACATGCGAGAAGGCTGGTGAAAGCCCTAACATGAGGGGCTTGATGAGAAGAGAAGGAGGCTCCCATGGTCTAGGGACAAGATCAGAACACAGAGAATGACGAGAGAGAGGAGGAAGAGGCAGAGAACAATCGGTGGAATAAGGGAAGAAGTGAGTTGGGGACAGAAATGGTAGAGGATGCTAAGAGAAAAGAGCAAGATAAATGGAAGGAGGAAGAAGAGAGGGAACCAGGGGACAAAGTGGCTAAAGCTCATAAGGAGGAAGAGGGAGAGGGTACCCCGGGGGCAAAGAAGCCGAGTTAGAGAGAGAGAGGTACCGAAGGGAATAGGGGCCTGCCAAGTTATAGAACAAGGCAGACGTAGTCCTTACCCATTTGCGGAGGTTACCGGCCAGCGGCAGATGATCGAGCCCCACGTTGGGCGCCAGTTGTTGCTGACGGGCAGGATGAGGGGGGAGCGCCGGGAGGTAGTCGGCATTCCCGGGGGCTTTGACGGCGAGGGAAAGAATTATCACGGAGACGAGGTGAGTATGCAGGGTTTTTTTTTATTGAGCAAGTGCACATCCTTTTATAAGCTAGGTAAGGGGTGGAGTCGGAGCCAGGGCGTGGAAAAGGAGGGAGTACGTGTTAGGCGGGGATTGGGCACAGTTGGTTGTTAGGGAGGGTTTGTTATCTGTCGAAGGTGGGAAGGTTTCGCGGGCGCGGGAAAGTTTCGCGGGCGCGGGAACAGGGTGAGCTATTTTTTCAAAGAAGGCTAAATATAGGATCAGGCTAGTTTTTAGTTGTTAGTCGGCCATTTTAGTTTTACCCTTTAGTGGCAGCCTCCAACATGTTTCCCTACATTTTCTTCTAGTAGTTTTATGGTCCTGGATTTATATTTAGATCTTTGATCCATTTTGAGTTGATTCTTGTATAGGGGGTGAGATAGGAGTCCTCTTTCATTCTTTTGGTTATAGATATCCAGTTCTCCCAACACCATTTGTTGAAGAGACTGTTTTTCCCATTAGCGTTGGCTTGGAAAGTTTGTCAAAAACCAGTTGACTGTATAGGTGAGGGTGTATTTGTGGATTCTCTATGCTATTCCACTGATCGATGTCTATCTTTATGCCAGTACCATGCTGTTTTGACCACTGTAGCTTTGTAATATGTTTCAAGATCAGGCAGCGAAATTCCTCCCACATTGCTATTCTTTTTTAGAATACTTTTGGCTATTCGGGTGCACTTACCCTTCCAGATGAATTTGGTAATTGCCTTCTCTAATTCTGAAAAGTAAGCTGTTGGGATTTTGATTGGTTTTGCATTGAATCTATAAATCAGTTTGGGCAAGATTGACATCTTCACGATATTTATTCTTCCAATCCATGAACACAGAATGTCTTTCCATTTGTTTAGGTATTTTTAAATTTCTTTTAGCATTGTTTTGTAGTTTTCTGCATATAGGTCCTGTACTTCTTTGGTTATATTAACTCCTAGATATTTGAGTCTTTTTGTTGCTATTGAAAATGGAATTTTCTACTGGTTTCCTCCTCAGATTGTTCAGTATTAGTGTACAAAAACATTACTGATTTTTGCGTATTAATCTTGTATCCTGCCACTTTGCTGAACTCATTTATTAGTTCAAGTAGCTTTGTTGTGGATACTTCAGGATTTTCAAATACAGGATCATGTCATCGGCAAACAGTGAGAGTTTTACTCTTTCTTTTCCTATTTGGACACCTTTAATTTTTTTGTCTTGTCTAATTGCCCTAGCTAGAAGTTCTAGTACAATGTTGAATAACAATGGTGACAGTGGGCATCCTTATCTTGCTCTTGATCTTAGGGGGAAAGCTTCACCCTTTCCTCATTGAGTATGATGTTGGCTGTGGGTTTTTCATATATGCCTTTTATCATATTGAGGAATTTTCCTTTTATTCCTATCTTTTGAAGTATTTTTATCAAAAAAGGATGTTGGATTTTGTCGAATGCCTTTTCTGCATCTATTGAGATGATCATGTGGTTTTTTTCCCTTCAGTTTGTTAATGTGGTGTATTACATTGATTGATTTTCTTATGTCAAACCAGCCTTGCATATCAGGAATAAATCCCACTTGGTCGTGATGTATAAATCTTTTGATATGCTGTTGGATTCAATTTGCAAGTATTTTGTTGAGAATTTTTGCATCTATGTTCATGAGAGAGATTGGTCTGTAATTTTCTTTCCTTGGGGAATCTTTATCTGGCTTTGGTATTAGGGTGATGTTGGCTTCATAAAATGTGTTGGGTAATTTTCCATCCTCTTCAATTTTTTGGAAGAGTTTAAATAGGATTGTTTTTAATTCTTTTAGAAATGCTTGGTAGAATTCACCTGTGAAGCCATCTGTTCCTGGACTTTTCTTTGCTGGGAGATTTTTTATGATGGATTCAATCTCCTTAATTGTGATTGGTTTGCTAAGTTCTTGTATTTCTTGTTGTGTCAGTGTAGGTTGGTTATGAGTTTCCAGAAATTTGTCCATTTCATCCAGGTTGTCTAGTTTGTTGGCATATAGTTTCTCATAATATCCTCTTATGATTCTTTTTATTTCTGTGAGGTCATTTTTAGTCCCCCCCCCCTTTCATTTCTGATTGTATTTATTTGCATCTTCTCTCTTTTTTTCTTTGTTAGTCTAGCGAGGGGTTTGTCAATTTTATTGATCCTATCAAAGAACCAGCTTTTGGTTTTGTTGATTTTCTCTATTGTTTTTCTGTTCTCATTTTCATTTATTTCTGATCTCATCTTTAATATTTCTTTCCTTCTTTTTGCTTTGGGATTAGTTTGCTGTTCTTTTTCTAGGTTCTCAAGTTGTTCAGTTAAATCTTTGAGTTTAACTCATTAAATTGTTTTTTTAAATAGGCATTTAGGGCTATAAATTTCCCTCTCAAGACTGCCTTCGCTGTATCCCATAAGTTTTGATATGTTGTGTTCTCATTTTCATTTGTCTCAATATATTTACTGATTTCACTTGCAATTTTTTCTTTGACCCACCGATTATTTAGGAGTGTGTTGTTCAGTCTCCACACATTTGCAAATTTACTTTTTTCTGGTCTGTTATTGATTTCTAGTTTCATTCCATTATGATCTGGGAAGTTTCTCTGTATAATTTCAATCTTTTTATATTTATTGAGAGCTGTATTGTGACCTAACATGTGATCTATCCTGGAGAAAGATCCATGGGCACTTGAGAAGAATGTATAACCCGCTGAGTTTGGATGCAGTGTTCTGTATATGTCTGTTAGGTCTAACTTGTTTATCATATTGTTCAAGTTCTTTGTTTCCTTATTGATCTTCTGTCTAGTTGTTCTATCTAATGATGTGAGAGGGGTGTTGAAGTCTCCAGCGATTAATGTAAAAATGTCTATTTCTCCCTTCAGTTTTGCCAGAGTTTGTCTAATATATTTTGGGGCACCCTGGTTAGGTGTGTAGATATTTATGACTGTTATATCTTCCTGGAGGATCGTCTCTTTTATCAATATATAATGGCCTTCCACATCTCTTATCACTTTTTTGCATTTGAAGTCTGTTTTGTCTGATATTTTGTCTGCTCTTTTCTGTTTACTATTCGCGTGGAATATCTTTTTCCAACCTTTTACTTTCAGCCGGTTTGTATCCTTGGGTCTGAGGTGAGTTTCTTGTAAGCAGCATATGGATGGCTCGTGTTTTTTTATCCATTTTGTCAGTCTGTATCTTTTGATTGGGGAATTTAACCCATTGACATTCAATGACATTACTGAAAATACACTATTTATTTCCTCCATTTTATTCTTTGGTTTTCATATGTCATCTTATTTCTGTCTCTTTTGGTTATCCTTTCTGCTTTTCTTTCTTCTATACTCTCCTCCAAGCCTCTCTCTCCTGTCTTTTTCTTTCAGGTTCTAAGGCTTCCTTTAATATTTCTTGCAAAGGTGGATTCTTTTTTGCAAACTCTCTTAGTTTCTGTTTGTTTGTGAATACTTTATATTCATATTTGAAGGACAGTTTTTCTGGATAAAGAATTCTCGGCTGGCAGTTTTTCTCTTTCGGTTTCTTAATTCTATCATACCACTGTCTTCTCACCTCCATGGTTTCTGAAGAGAAATCTGCACTAAGTCTTACTGGACGTCCTTTGTACGTGATCATTTGCTTCTCTCTTGCTGCTCTGAGAATTTTCTCTTTACCTTTTACATTTGACATTCCGAATAATATGTGTCTTGGCATAGGTCTATTTGGATTTATTCTCATTGGGGTACGGTGTGCTTCTTGGACATGTAAGTTCATTTCTTTCATGAGAGTGGGGAAATTTTCAGCTATTATTTCCTCAAATACTCTTTCTGCCCCTTTTCCTTTCTCTTCCCCTTCTGGAACTCCCATGACACGTATGTTCTTGCGTTTTGTGTTGTCATTCAACTCTCTGAGCCCCTGCTCAATTTATTTTTTCCATTCTTTTCTCTCTCTGTTCTTTTCTCTCTTCAATTTTAGCTGCTCTGTCTTCGGTATCCCTTATTCTTTCTTCTATCATTTTGAGTTTGCTGTTGTATGCTCAAATGTATTTTTGACTTCACCTATTGTGTCTTTCATTTCCAAGAACTCCGTTGCTTTTCTATTCAGGATTTCAAATTCTTCTTTGCATTTGCTCAATGACTACTTGATGTCATTTATCTCTTTAACTATATTCTCTTTCATCTCATTAATTTGATTTTGGAAATTCGTGCTCATCTCACTGATTAGTTCTTTCAAATTCTGCATCTCTTCTGGGACTTTGCTGTATTCCTTTTCTTGGGCCATGTCTTTTATTTTCTTAGTATGGCTCATAATCTTTTGTTGGTGCTTAGGCATCTGGTTAGTTTGTATTTTACTTAGATGCTCTATCACTTACTCTTTTATGGAGTTTTAGTGGCAGGAGGCTGTGAGTTACCACAGTTCTTTGATTTTTGCTCAACCTTGATTGTTAGGATTGTTCTGTTGGTTGCTCAAAACTGGGCACTGGACCCAGTAATTGATTGTAGAGTCGTTTCCTAGGGCCTTGGACAGGGAGGCTATAGAGGCCAGGAAAAGCCTCTCTTACTTATTCATTTTCTTATGTGCACTTCCTTGGTCTGCCAGGAGATGGCACTTGTTGGCAGTTCTCAATTCAATGCCTGGTCGGAGCATATTTGTTGTGACACAGACCAGATCAGTGTGATTGAGCTTCCTGCCTGGAGGCTAAGAGCCCTGTGATTCAAACTTTCTGAGACAGTTCTCCAGACTTCTCTTGTAGCACCCCCCTTTTCCCAGCTAGGAAATATTTTCACTCCCTTCTGAATCCTCAACAATCAGTCCCTGTTAGTAGAGGAGGGGATTGGGAGGTTTTTGTATCTTTAGCCCCTTGCAGGCTCCAAGGCAAACAATGATGCAGCCCCACCTGGCCTGGAAGGGCTCTGGGGACAGGGCAGACCAAACCTGGGAGTCAAAAGCAGGGTCAGCCCCAGGCTTTCTCTCCCCTCTCCCATGGAGTCCTCAACAATTAGTCCAGGCTAGAAGAGAGGGAGGTTGCAAGGGTTGGATTTCTCCAGTCCTTCCTAGGCTCCCAGGGCAAACCACCATGTGGAAGGGTCCGTGGGGCTCCACAGCCCAAATTTACAGGTCAGAACCTGAGTCAGCCTAAGGCTGTGTCCCTCTCTCTCCCCTTCCCGGGAGTGGTAGATCCCTAGAGCCCCCTTTGTCTGTGGTCGCAGGCCCAGAGGCCCGAGAATTCTAAAGAGTGTGGGGGAGGGTGCCGGTAGCAGTAGAAGCTGCTACTTCCAACTCACAGTTCTGTTGTCGTGATTTCCCTCTTCTGTCCCTCTCTCCTCTGGGTGGTGTGCAGCCTTCCCCTGCTGTCCAAAACCCTAGAAGATCTTTTTCGGGGCTGTTTTAGCCTGTCCTCTAGCTACTTTTCTGGAGAAGAGTTTCCCGTGTCTTATTAGTCCGCCATCTAACCGAAGTTCCAGGGGCTGGTTTTGCTTCTGTGGGTCTCCCCACCCCTTTACTCCCTTCCAGGCTCTACCTGCCCTCAGGGCTCAGTTCACACAGCTCATCCTCCAAGAAGACATTCTTCATCCCAAGTAATACCTCCAACCTCCAGAAAGAGGGGTCAGCCTTGTCTTTTCTCTTCAAATTCTCCCCATCAATCTAAGATGAAGCTGCATGCAGCCCAGAAGGGTCCCTTTTTTCCATCTCCCACCCCACCCCAGATCCATCCCCACAGTGATGGCCACAGCTGCTAACCTACCTCCTTTTGTCAAAATTGACCATCCTCCCCTGGAAAGAAGAGTTTACATCCATCATAAAGGTGCCCCCATTCATTGCCATGCCCATCACCCCTGAGCCCCTGTCAAACTGATCAACTGCAGGGTTCAACATGTATAGGACAGCCTAGACCAGAGATGTGCCTAGGCAGATTTCTGGGCACCAGGAGTGGGGACTGGGAGAGGAGACAGAGAGACCTTCTGGTCCCAGCCTCTGATGGTGTGGAGAAATGGCTCCTTGGATCAGCCTCTGTTTACTCATCTGTAAGAAGGCCTTGGCACCCTTGCTCCCAGGGCAGCTGTGAGATTCTCAAGAGATGTGGTGTGCCCACTGGTGAGAACTCAGGGCTCAGGGAGAGGGTTTCTCCTCCCAAGCCTCCAGGACTCTTTCCCACCCTGTCCCAGCCCCCAGGCTCACTTACATCCATATACTGCTGCATGGCATAGTCCACCATCAAAAACTGAATGAGGAATGTCCCCAGGCATGGGACAATGTCTTGAATGACACCCTGGGGCATTGGTTGGGGTGGGAATGAGCACATGCTCTCAGGTGCCCCCAAGACTCCAACCTGAAAACTCCTTAGTCTCAGACTCCTAGGACCAATAGCTTTCCCCTTGACAGTCTCAGACACTTAGCTGTCACCCCTAAGTTACCCTTCCAGCTTCCAGGGACCCCAAACTCTCTTGCGGTTACCTCCCAGCACTGACTTTTCTAAAATCACCAAGTTTACCCCCCTTCCCCAACCAATCCACCCTGATTCAGCTCTTCCAGGTTTTTGTTCTCACTGGCTGCATCTAGTTCCTCCAGGATTCTCAAAGCTCACTGACCTAAAGGTTCCAGGGGAGGGGACATTGAAAGGAGGCTTTCCAGGCTCAGTGGCCCAGAAAGAATGAGTTTGAGGAGGGCCCATATCCTGACTTAGAGGCCATCTTGCACTGACCCTCCTAGCCTCAGGAACACTCACCTTATCTTGCTGCTGCTGCTGCTTCTGGGCCCTTTTAGTGTTCCTTGCCAAGGTGGCAACCTTGAAGATCCCCTCCTACCAGGATTGAGGATGACATCAGTGAGGACTTCTGCCCCTTAGCTATTATCCCTGGGGTCTTGGACACGTGGATCAAGTAAGCAGGTGGAAGTCTGCTGCCACCACATGCCTGATGTTCACTGCCTGATTTTGTGCAAGTGGACTGGCCTCCCTGAGCCTGTAGGTTCATCTGTGATGTGAGGACAAAGATCTGACCATCCTCATTGGGAGTCCAGAGGCCTCAGTGTTGTATGTTAGCAGTGCAGATGCTCTGGCCACTGCACTCTCCCCCTCAGAGTCACAAGAATGCTCAGCCACATTCCTTTTCTCCCTTGAACCTCACCACCTCATTGTGAGGCTGGCACAACTGGATAGTCATGCCTCCATTCCATGTGAGGACACAGAGACTAGAGGATGTCAACTTGGACTGATTCACTCAGGGCATCAGAGGACAGGCTGCTCCCTTCAGACTATCCTCATCTGAGCTGACATCACCTCACAACCCACCACCACTAACAGATGTCTGGTTCTCCTGGCCCATGAATGTATGTAGGGTACTTGTGTTGTCCCAGCCATGGAGCTTGATGATGGGGTGTCTCCAGAGGCCTAGTTGAGCAACTCCTGTCTGGCCCATTCAACAAGAGTGGAGACCTCAAAGTCTGCCCAAAGCTATACCAAAAGTATCCCCTCACACAGGGTTCACTCAGGATATTCTGCCTGCAGACAAGTCTCAGCATCCACTCAAGAATGTGTCTCCATGGTGTCAGGTCTGATTGTCCAGGTAGGGTGGGGGCTGCCAGGAGTACTGAGCATTGAAGTTTTGCTTCTTCTTTTATGTGGAAGCTTCTAGTTATGGGCAGGAAGGACTGCCATGGTTTCCTGTCTCCCATATATTTCTCCTAGCTCTCTGGCACACATGTAATTAGTAACGAGGCACAGCTATAAGACCTTCCCATGTGGAGGGAGAATTTTCATCCTGCCAGTTCATCTCCTCCTGGAACATCCCAAACACCTCCATCAAACCCAATAACCACAGCCCACTGCCCTACAACTGCCCCTCACCTGCCCATGAAGCAAACGTATCCCTCTTCATCTTCATCCAGAATAGGCCAGACTGGATATTTTTAAAGAAACTTTCAGTGAAAAACTAACAACCCCACCTCCTGGGCCCTAATCCCCCAGTCCTCTCTTTACCTTGATGAACAGCTAACTGCTTTTTAGGTAGTTGTTCTCATTTGAGAAAATCTCATAAAGTGTCTGAAATAGGTGGAAGCTGTCCCTGGGGAAAGGCAAGAAAGAAGAAAGATGAGAGTAGGTGGGAGGTTGTAAGGGCTAATTCACTTTATTTTAGCCTCCTGGGACATGGACTGCTTGGGTAGGTGGTGCTAAAACTGGGTAGTTCTCAGTGCTGCAGGACATCATTGTACTTGGGTGCTGAGCTCTCAGGTGGGCACAACGGGGACCACCATTCTCATTTCATGAGCAGCTGTTTCTGACATGTAGATTTCAATAGGACTGAGTGTGTTACTGAGAAGCAAACCCTCGACATTCTCCCATTTGACTTAACTCTGTAACTGACAGAGAAAGGAACCAGTGCTGAGGCAGAACAGCTGACCTCAGGTCATGCAGGGACCTACAGCCCTACTCTACCTGGCCCCTGCCCAGGAGCCACTGCCTCCCAGGCTACTTGACAGGAGATGCCCAGGCCTGTGAAGACACTTGTCCAACCTAGGGTCACTGGAGAGAGGTCTGCTTACTTGGAAACTTCCTCCCATGTCTTCTTCAGATGGTGAGGCAAGTGGCTTTTGAGAAAAGAGAGGATGGCATAGAATAAGGAGAAGTTCTTTAGGATTCAGCACTTCTGGGAAGGGAGAAAGAATGAGCCATGAGGTGTGGTCTGAGTGTCCTCCTGCACCAGCTTCAGCACCTTCAGCTGACATCTTCTCTCTTGAATGAGACAGACACCCATGGAGACCCTGAGGGCAGCTGGTAGACCCAGAAAGCGACACCCACACTCCACCTGAGGTATTAGCCTGGGTGGGAAATGAGGATAGTGTAGGGCTGTGTTACAGGCCAGGGAGGGCCTGGAGGCCTGAAAGCCAGTAAGAATATAGAGGGGCTCTAGGGCTCCAGAGAGGAAGCCCTGAGCATATCCTGGCCACCTCAATCCAGTGTTCCACCACCCTGGCCCTGTCTGGAGCTTTCATACTCCTGTCCCTAAGACAGGTTGGTCACATGGTTGAAATGGGTGATGATGGCATGGACAGTGTGTGCCCCATGCTCCTTGCACTTTTTGTTGCAATGGGATGAAATAGAGCCCAGGCAGTGATAGGTCACCACCTTCTTGAACAGCTCCTGGGGAGAAGGAGGTGTCAGCCGGCCCCATACCCATGCAGCTCAGATCCTGCAGGCCCTCTGGACCCAGGACAGGGTCCATTGGTCTCAGCTGGAGCTCAGCAGGCTGAGGACAGGGTATGTTCTCTGTCTTTCCTGAGGGTACCAAGCATTTGTGTGACCCAGGGCCCAAGGCTAGAGAAGACAGCTGCACTTTCAAGTTCATCTCACAGACTCCAGCATGGGAGGTGCCTCATGCCTCCACATACCCAGGCAGCACCCTCCTCCCTCCTGATTTTTGCCTCCTAGGCCTGCTTGTGGACAGATGCATGGTCCCTATGGGGACCGAGGATTTGGGTACTTGCCAAAGGATCCAGCACACATCAGCTTCTTATTAGTGTCAATGCTATGGAGACCCCCAGCACAGACTGGGCCACCTATGAAGCTGAAGCTGGTTTACCTCAGTGAGCTTCTTTCAAACACCAAGGGCCAAGCCCACTCAGGCTTTCTGTTTCTTTGCTCTCATGTAATCTTCACAGTCAGTGCATGTGGCAGGTATGGTTAGTGTCCTATATCTACTCTCAAGAAGGGGAAGTGTGGGCTTGGGGATTAATAAACTTGCCCCAGTAACAATGCTGGGAGTGGAGCCAGGCTTTGGATTCAGATCATAAGATTCTGGACCAGGGGATGCTAAGGCTGGGACAGCAGATCCTGGGAGGAAGATCCACCCAGCTACACCCAGCTGAGCCCAATTGCTCACTGCATCCATCCATGTCAACTGCTCTGCCACCAGCTCAGGAGGGAAAGCCAGGAGGTTAGCCTTCTCCTCATTCAGCCCATTCTATGAGTTATCAGGCCAAGGGTAGGAAGGCTTTGGTGGTGTAGCCCACCCTCGTGCTGATTTGACCTCTGGCCTTGGCTTTGGTGGTGTTGCCAGAGTTGCCTCCCACTTGAGAATCTTTGTTGCTGAAGGTGACTTAACAGGCTATAGCTTCAGAATGGGCACTGGTGTGAACTGTGTAGGTGGCACTAGAGGCAGTGGTAGGATTGCCTCCAGCTCAGGAACTGGTGATGTAGATGGTGATGTGGATTCCTCCAGCCTGGCAGCAGGTGCTACATCTGGAGATGGGGTCTACTCTACCTCCCAAGTGGTCATTTGTGCTGCCTCCATAGGTGGCAGTGGAGGTAGCACCAAAGCCTGTTCAGGCTCTAAAGATGGGTGCTTCTGATGTTCAAGGAGCAGGGTGTACCTCCAGATTGGGCAGTGCCAATATGTGTATAGGTGGCATGGTAAGGGGAACCAGACTTCCCTCTGGCTCTGAAACTGGTGCACCTGATGGTGATATGGGTGCTCTGGTTCTGGAACTTGTGCTACTGATTGTGATGTAGCTGCCTCCAGCTCCTGAGCAGGTGCTCCAGCTGGTGAAGTAAGATGGTCTAGCTCCAGGACAGGCAGGGGCCCTAACTCTGTGGGTTGGAATTGTGGCAGTGCTGGAGCCACCTTCAACTTAGGAGCTGGTGCTACAGCAGGTAAGACATCAGGCTCTATTTCTAGAGCAAGCACTGGTACAAACTTGGTAGCTGGCTGTATAGGTGGTGATGGAGCTGATTCAGGCTCTGGAACTGCCCCTGTGTGTGCTGCAGGTGGTGGAACTAGTGCTAGAGGTTGTACTGGTGGCATTTGCAGCTCTGGGGCCGACAAAAGAGCTGGAGAAGAGGTAGGTTCCACACCATGAATGGCTCCAAGTAGGTCTTTCAAATACAGAGAACATCCCACTACCTCTAGGGGAAGAAACAGCCCAAAAAAGTGTTCCCAGGCTGCTGACTCCCAGGTGACTTCTCTGATGCTACTCCTTGCTCCTGGCCTAAGGGCAACTTCTGGTAGATCCTGCCTATGTGGTCCAGTCCTGGCCCCCACCCCTCAAGCTCATGTACTCCCACCCTGAGTCATCCTCACCCTTTGGGTCTGCCTTAATGATCTCTGGGTGGCCCATCAGTGAAAGCAGAACTATGGCATGGTGCTCCAGAGCAGAGGCAGGTAGATGCACCTGAGTGTAGTCTACCAGTAGCTTGAGGCAGGGAGAGCCTGGTGGTTGTAGGAAATCTTCAGATTACTGGTCCATTCAGGTACCCAGCAGGAAGGAGAGGGTGCTGAAGGCAGGTGAGTGGGCAGCAAAGTCAGAAACTGGCCTTTCTTCCACACTGCCCCCCAGGGACATTCTTACAGGAACATGAAGTCCATAAGGACAGGGAAGGGTTTTGACTGGTCTGACAATAACCCAGGGCTGACACACAGTAGGAGTTTCATCAATATGTGAGTGATGAGGGGATAGGGTTTGTCCTTCTGCCCCAGGCTCCTGTGGCCAGTAATTTCTGGCCTGAGGAACTGCCTCATCTTCTGCCATGTGTCATGTGTGTGTGTTTCCTTTTCCCGCTGACACTGCCCTCCCAAATGATAGGGGTGCAGCTGGCCTTGCCATCCTGCAGGAGGCAGACAGGACAGAGGTCCATGGTAGATTTGGAGCAGACTGCTCACCACCTCCTGTCATGGGTCTGTGCAAGATGATGTTTGGGGGTATTGGGGCTGTAATGGGGCTGTGGTGGGGAAGGGTTCTCTCAGGGACTGACAATGAGCTCCCGGAGTCCTCTGCAGCCAGTGCCCCAGGACCCTGCCATGAGCTTCCTTTGACTCCTTTCCAACTGGAGGGGGTAGCCCTCTGGACTCAGCCCTACAGGGGAATCATAAGATGTGTGGAGCCCAGTGTTCTCTCCAGCCCTTCCTTGCCACCTACCATCCAAGTCCCCACACTGGTCTTTGGTGAGGAGACCTCTCCCCTCTCCCAGAGTGCACTCACTTTTTCATTTCAAGGCATCCACCATGCCCGTCACTGGCACAGAGGTTACATCCATATTTAGGAGAGACCATGAGCATGTCTTACTGAGCTTACCCCCTGCTTAAGATGACTCTTGTTATTGCTTGTGAACCCAATTCAAATGGAACCCAGAAGAGCAAGGAAATTTGTCTGATTTGTTAAATGCATGAAGCTATATGCCTAAAAAAGTGCCTGTACTTGATAGACATTTGATGTATACTTGGTGAAGGAAAGAGCTTTAAGCAGCAACTTCTCAGACCCTGGGTGGGCCTGGATCCCTCTGGCAGCCTACAATGATCCCTGCTCTGAACACACCAAGGTTGGAGGCCCTGAAAGGGATCTCAAACATTCTTTAGAAATGAGAAAACTTGGGTCAGTAAGGGGTGAGGCTGAGAGCTTCTTCACTGGAAAGAGTAAACTCTGGCCTAGAAACAATCCAGCCCCTCCAGCCACCCTGTTCACTGAGCCAAGCTTGAGGAAAATTTTCCATGGATTCTCTCAGTTAGTCCCTATGATCAACCTTGGAGATTGGTCCTCTTACCATCTCCGTTCCCAAGGAGGAAACAAAAGCCAGTGAGTGAAGTGACATTCCTGAGACACAAGCAAGTTGAGGGCTGAGCAGTCCAGTTGCCAGGGATGTGGTGGGCACTCATCTCTGGAACAACTGTTTAGGGCATTCCAGACTACCAGGAGTGAGCTGGTATTTCTGTTTGTTATTAAACCAAGGGGACCAGTAAAATGTGGAAGGCAGACAAGTTATAAGCCTGCAAGATACATGGGTTCTGGATATGAATCCATAGGCAAAACAAGAAACATAGGTGTCCCTTGTCTTCTATCTGAGGTTGCCCACATAACACTGTACCTGAGAGCTTGGAGTGATGCAGGTTCAAGCACTGAGTAGGTACTTAATAAATGTTTAAATGGATGTGTATTGTGTATATTGGGTGCCAATTGTGTATAAGGCATAGTGCTAGGTATTGAGGGGGATGTCAACCAAAGCACAGCCCCTGTTTTCAGGGAACTTTCACTTTAGTTGGTCATAAGGCACATGCCTAGATGATTCTTAACCCAAGTGGGCAAATGTATTTTGTTTCAGCCTCATCTTTTTATTTTTTATATTTTTAATAGTATGCTAAAATAAGTAAAGATGTTACCATCTGTATAAAAAGATATTTTATGTGTGTGTGTGTTTGCTTTATACATGATTTTGTGTTTGTATGAGTGTCTGAAAGGATACAGAAGAAACTGCTTAGCAGGGATGGCCTCTGGTGAGGGAATTAGTGCAATATTTTATGATTTCTTTGAAAGGTGTTATAAGTAATGACTCGGTGGTTATATGGGTCTGAGGAAGAAATGCTAAGGATGTGGACTCTTTATTTTGGAATAATGAAATTGTTCTAGAAATTTTGAGATGATGAATGTACAATATTGTGTTTATAACAAAAGCCATTGATTACACACTTTGGGTAGGTCATGTGGTATGTGAATATAATTAAGTGAAACTGCTTCATTAACAAATAATTGTGCAAGAATAAACAGAAACAGCAGTATGTACAGCAGAGGAAACAGAGAGAGATTGAGAGGTGAGGAATTTTCTTGTTTGTTTATCTTTTTTGTTTATTATTATTATTGAAATAATGAAAATGCTCTAATAATGATATTGAAGTGATGAACATAAAATTATGTGATATCAAATATCATTGATTGTACACATTGGATGAATTGTATGCTTTATTAATATGTATCAATAAAATTGATTTGTTTAAAAAATTAAACAATCAAGCAAAAAAGATGGGGAATTCACATAAAAATTAAGATCTGGCTTTGCATTACAACTCAGATGCCCTGGCAGTCCTGGAAATGTATATGCAACTGGCAGCAGTTTGCTGATGCCTCCTGCAGGTTTCAGGAAAACTTTTCTGTGGAGATCCTGGCAGGGATCAATATTATAGACCAGATGAGTTGGCAAGGTAAAGAGATGGCAGGTGGAGGGAAACATGGTGTGCAAAGGGATGGCCTGTCTGAAATGCAGGGTGCAGTCAGCAAGAAGCAATGAGGCTGGAGTGCTGGTTAGGGATGTCCTGTTAACAAAGAACTTCGTGTACCCTGAAGAAGAATATTTTATTTTGGAAACTGTGGAAGTTGGGGTGGGGGGGCATTTGTGTAGTAAACAATTATCCTTATACAAAGAGAAATCTGGTCTTTGCCATTGGCATCTGTAAGATGATCTTTAGGTCCTTGAGTTGTCCTCCCTTATAGGAGTGTCTTTGTTTGCCTGGGGTCTTTGGCTAAGGGACAATATAACAATATGGTTTAGGATGGGGGCTTCAGCCTATGCTTCATCAGTTCTGCCTCTGAAGAAATGGGAGAAAAAAGGCTTACTGACCTCTGGGAGGGAATGGAGAGTACAGGTCATCTATGCAGGGTGTATGTGATTGAGATTCAACAATAATACTGGACCATACAGCCTTTGGCAAACTCCCCGGGTTGGCAATAATCCAGGCATGTACCTGTGCATTGATGTCAGGAAAGCAACATGTCAACAACTGCACATGGAAAGAACAAAGAGTGCTCCACATTTGTTACCTCTCCAGACTATGCCTGATGTGCTTCTCCTCATGTATGATTTTAATCTGTAATCTCTATTACTTCCATGTAGTAAGCCATAAACCATGGTCATAACAGTTTTTGCTGAGGTCTTTGTGTCCATCCAGCAAATAATCAAAACTGAGATTTATTTTGGGAACTCCCTGACTAGGTTCAATATCTCTAATGTCTCCCACAATCATGTTTAAGTCCTAACTCCCAATTCTGTGGATGCAAATTCATTTGTAAATCAAATCTTTCAAGATGTTAAGGCCAGCTGACTCAGGGTGGTCCTTAATAAAAAAGACTGGAGCCCTCATAGGCAGAAGAAATTGGACTCAGGAAATTGCAAGTCAGAGTAGGAGTCACAAGTACTAAATCACTATATGATGGGTACAGAGTTTGCTTACCAGCAAGCCACCACCAGAACTCAACAGATTTTGGGGATGGTGTGACCTGCCAAAACCTTAAATTTAGGCTTGTAGCTTCCAATAAATCCCTACTGTTTAAGCCAAATAGTCTATAGTAATTTGGTAGAGCATCCCTGGCAAATTAAGGAAACCCTCAATGTATAATTGTTCACAAGTAGGGAAGTCTTTTGAATGGACTGTCCTTCCAAATATTTCCTTGCCCAACTGCTCACAGCATTGAAGGATTTTAAGCTGTAAACTGGCATCAAATTTACACTTCAGAAAGTCAGCAGAGTGGAAGAAGAATGGAGGAAAAAAAATAGAGACATGGGTCTGCAGTAATATAGGCATAAATGGTGAAAGCCTAAATTGTAATAATGGCAGGGAGACAGATGTCAGGGTCCTTAATGGCAAAGACACTGCAGAAATGCTGAAAAGGTACATCTCCTTAAATGCAAGAGAATACCATGTATAAAATTCACTCTCAAGATGTTTAGCTCCTCCCCCCATTCCAGGCATCGAATGCATCCCAGTGATTTATCAAAGTGCCCTCTCTGGAGAACACAGTATAGGAGATTGGAATTTCAGGTGCAGAAACTTAACTCTTCTGGCTTAACAAAGTCTCTCCATCTAGCACGTAGTTAAATTTTATGTCCTTTTGAAATGGATTTTCTTGACGCTGTCTTCACCCATTCCATCTTATTTAGTCATTACTAAAGAACATTTTGTTTTCCTCAGCAACCAACAGGTTGCTCCTTGGAATATTACCTTAGGCAAGAATTCTGAAACTGCATCTCTTCCATGTCAACAAATCAGACTGCCCTGGTCACACCACTGTCAAAGGTAGGGGTACATACCCTTCCTGCCAGTGGTTCCGAAGTTCAAGTCAGGGAGTAAGTGAAGCAAGCTGGATCTTCTATGAATTGCTTTTCCCTTGAGATTTGCTTTATCTGTTTGGGGCCTCTCCTAAAAAACAGAACAGGTGGGTTCGTTGAAGGCAGGAAACAAATTTAGACTTCCTTAGTGTCTGCTACAATACCCATGACAATGCTTGATAACATTTGCTTGGCTCAGAGTTGAAAATGTTTTCCTTTTGAGGCATGCTGGCCAGCTACCAGTTGAACAATGTGTGGCTTCAGACTTCATACATGATTTTAGAAATATTTAAAGCAATATCCAATCCACTGTTAATAACTTAATAATAGGTAATGACTCTTGGATAGTATGTACTACATGCTCTGCACCTTCTAATAGGCACATTAAAACAAACATGTAGCTAGTATTATTATTTTCATGATACAAATGAGTGAATTGCGATGTCGAGATTAATTGACTTAAGGGCATACAACTAATAAGTGGTAGGAGCTGGTATTCCTACCCATTGAGTTTAACCACTATGCTACATTGCTTCCAGGGTCTGAGAATCCCTTTCTTAAGTGACTTTTAGTTTTGGACTCAATACAGGTGCTTTCAAATTAGGGTTAATATTTAAACTCTACAGTTGAGGATGTACTGTTAATGCTCCTTTTGGTGATGAGGGGCATATGGGATACAGGGCTACATTGGTTGTGTGGACAGGGTGGAGGGAGTGCACAACACACCACACATAGCATCACAACACAGCTGTGGCAAGGAGGGATCATTCATTTCCTGAAGCATGTAGGAGAGCTGGGTCAGGGCAGCAAACAATCCTAACCCAACAGAAAGGCAGTCCTGTAGGAAGACCAATAAAATGCTTTAATAACTTCAGAGGAGATTTGTTTGGCCCATGTAATGAAGGTCCTCATAGACTATTTTTAAAATATATTTTTATTGAAATATATCATTCACACATGAACATGCATAAACAATAAGTGTTTAGTAAGGATTGTGAACTTACAAAATAAACATACATTACATATACAGGGGGTTTATACCTCACCCCTCCACCAACACGTTGCATTATTGTGAAACATTTGTTACAAATTATGCAAAAGCATCATCAAATTGTTACTACTAATTATAGTCCCTATTCTACATTTGGTTTATTTTTCCCCCAATCTACCTTATTTTGAAAAAAAATATTTTTATTACAGAGGTTGTGAACTTACAAAACAATCATGCACATGTGTAGAATTCCCATACAACACCCCTCCATCAACACACCACACTGTATTTGAAAATTTGTTACAGATTATGAAATAATATCATCAGACCATGACCACCAACCATGGTCCATATTGTACATTTGGCACACTTTTTTCATACATCTCCATTATCAACACATATTTGGCATTGATGCAAGGATATTATAGTCTTGCTGTTAACCAGAGTCTGTAGGTCAGACCAATTGTAGTTTTCCCATGTTTCTCCACATTCCCACCACCCAACAGTAGTGATATACATCTGCTCTAGCTCACAAAAGATCACTCTTGCATTTGTACCTTCAACCACAATTCTCATCCATCTCTGGGTTCGCTGTGTTATTCCGTCCCTAGATTATTCTTTAGCATTCTGTCAATTGACATTTACTTCCCCAGACTACATTTTTCAGCCAAAATCCCATTTATAAACTATCTGCTATTCACTATAATGCATTACCATTAACTCTATACATTTGCACACTTTTTCAGTTGTTAATTAAAACTTTTACATACATTAAGCATAACTAATTCTTCTCAATCCTCCTCTTATCTCCTAATAACCTATACTCTAGGTTTTAACTCCAGGTATTTATTCTTTGTGTTTAGTTAATATTAATAAGACTGGGCAATATTTGTCCTTTTGTGTTAGACTTACTTCATTTAGTATATCTTCAATATTCTTCCATGTAATCATATATGTCCCAGTTTCACTTCTTCTTACTGCAGCATAGTGCTCCATTATATGTATATAGCACATTTTGTTTATCCATTCATTGGTTGATGGACACTTGGGTTGTTTCCATCTTTTGGTAATTGTGAATTATGCTGCTATGGATATCGGTGTGCAGATGTCTGTTCATGTAACAGTTTTTAGTTATTCTGAATATATTCCTAGTAGATGAATTGCTGAATCATATGACAGTTCTATATTTAGCTTCCCGAGGAACTGCCAAACTGTCTACCACAGAGGTTGCACCATTTTACAATACCAACAGTGAAGGAGTGTTTCTATTTCTCCACATCCTCTCCAGCACTTAGTGTTGTCTGTTTTTTAATGGCCATTCTATACAATGTTAGATGATATCTTGTTGTTGTTTTGATTTGCATTTCCCTAATAGCTATTGATAAGGAACATTTTTTTTCATGTGCTTTTTGGCCATTTGTATTTCCTCTTTGGAGAAATATCTATTTACATCTTTTGTTCATTTTTTAATTGAATTGCTTCCTCTTTTATTCTTGAGTTGTATGATCTCTTTATATCATATAGAATGGAAATCAAACCATTATCAGATATATGGTTTCTGACTATTTTATTCCTTTGAGTGGGCTGCCTTTTTGCCTTCTTGATGAAGTCCTTTGAATCACAGGAGTGTTTAAGTTTGAGGAGACCCCATTTATACATGTTTTCTTTTGTTGACTGTGCTTTTGGTTTAAAGTTTAAGAATCTGCCACCTACCATCAGGTTTTGAAGGTGTTTTCCTACATTTTCTTCTAGGAGATTTATGGTACTTGCTTTTACGTCTTTGTCTTTGAACTATTTTGAGTTAATTTTTGTATAAGGTGTGAGATAAGGATCTTCTTTCTTTCTTTTGGCTATGGATATCCTGTTCTCCTAGCACCATTTGTTGAAAAGACTGGTCTGTCTCATCTGGGTGGGTTTGACAGGGTTGTCAAAAATTGCTTGGCCATAGATGTTAGGCTCTGTCTCAGAACCATCATTTCAGTCCCATTGGCCTATGTGATTAGCTTTATGCCAATGCCATGATGTTTTTACCACTGTAGCTAGGTAATATGATTTAAAGTCTGGAAGTGAGCATCGTCCAGTTTCACATTTCTTTTTAAGATGTTTCTGGCTATTCAGGGACTCTTACCCTCAACAAATTTGATAATTGTGTTTTCCATTTGTTTAAATAATGCTGGTGGAATTTTTATTGGAATTACATTGAATCTGTATATAAATTTGGGTAGAATTGACATCATAAAAATATTTAGTCTTCCAATACATGAACATGAAATGATCTTCCAATTATTTAGAACTTTTCTTATTTATTTTGACAATGAATTATAGTTTTTTGAATACAAGTGCTTTACATCATTAGGTTAAATTTATTCCTAAATATTTGTTTCCTTTAGTTGCTATTCTAAATGGATTTTTCCCCTTAATTCCTCCTCATATTGTGCATTAAAATTGCATAAAAACAACACTGATTTTCACATATTGATCTTGTATCCTGACACTTTACTGAAATTGTTTATTAGCTCTAGCAGCTTTGTTGTAGATTTTCCAGGACTTTCTAGTATAGGATCACATCAACTGCAAATGAAGTTTTACTTCTTCCTTTCTGATTTGGATGCCTCTTATTTCTTTTTCTTGCCTAATTGTTCTAGCTAGGACCTCTAGCACTATATTGAACAGTGGTGACAATGGGCATCCTTGTCCTGTCCCTGATCTCAATGAAAAGTTTTCAGTCTTTCACCATTAAGTACAATGTTAGCTGTGGGTTTTTCATATATGATCTTTACCATATTGAGAAAGTTCCCTTCAATTCCTATCTTTTGTAGTATTTTTATCAAGAAAGGCTGCTGTATTTTGTCAAATGACTTTTCTGTGTCAATCATTTAGATCATATGATTTTTCTTCTTTGATTTATAAATGTGGTGTATTATGCTGATTGATTTTCTTGGGTTGAACCACCCTTGCATGTCTGATATAAAACCCATTTGATCATGATGAATAATTCTTTTAATATGTTGTTGGATTTGATTAGTACATATTTTATTGAGGATTTTTGCATCTATATTCATTAGAGAAATGGGTCTGTAATTTTCTTTTTTCATAATGTCTTTATCTGGCTTTGGTATTATGGTGATTTTGGCTTCATAAAATGAGTTTGGTAATGTTCCCTCTTGTTCCAGTTTTTAGAAGGGATTGATTAAGATTGGTATTAAATCTTCTTTTAATGCCTAGTATAACTCACCTGTGAAACTGTCTGGTCATGGGCTTTTCATTTTGGGGAGCTCTTTGATTACTGTTTCCATCTCTTTACTTGTGATTGGTTTGTTGAGGTCTTCTATTTCTTCTAGGGTCATTGTATATTGTTTGTACATTTCTAGTAATTTTTCCATTTCATCTACATTTTCTGTTTTTTGGAATAAAGTTGTTCATCATATCCTCTTATGATCTCTCTTTTTTCTGTGGACAGTAGTAATGTTCCCATTTTCATTTTTTATTTCATTTATTTGCATCTTCTATCTTTTTCTAAGGGTTTTTTGATTTTGTTAACCTTCTTGGAGAACCAACTTTTGATACTGTTAATTCTCTATATTGTTTTTTTTGTTGTTGTTCTCAATTTCATTTATTACTGCTCTGATCTTTGTTATTTCAATCCTTCTACTTGCTTTGGGATTAGTTTGCTGTTCTTTTTCTAGTTCCTCTAGCTGTGTAATTAGGTCATTGATTTTAGTTCTTTCTTCTTTTTTAATGTAAGAATTGAGGGCTATAAATTTTTCTCTCAACATTGCCTTTGCTGCATCTCATAGGTTCTGATATATTGTGTCCTCTTGTCATTCATCTGGAGATATTTATTGATTTCTCTTAAAATTTCCTCTTTGACCCACAGATTATTTAAGAGTGCATTGTTTAATGTCATATATATGTCAATTTTCCCTATTTCTGCTACTTGTTGATTTCCAACTTTATTCCATTATGATCAGAGAAAGTGCTTTGTATAATTTCGATTTTGTTGAATTTATTGTGATCTGCTTTGTGACCCAACATATGGGGAAAGTTCCATGAGCACTTGAAAAGAATGTATATCCAGATGCTTTGGGGTGCAATGTTCTGTATATGTCTATTAGGTTTAGTTCATTTATCATATTATTCAAGATCTTTGTTTCTTTATTGATCCTCTACCCAAATGTTCTATCCAATGCTGTGAGTGGTGTATTGAAGTCTACAACTATTATGGTGGAGAAGTCTATTTCTCCCTTCAATTTTGGCAGTGTTTGCCTCACATAACTTGGGGCATCCTGGTTATGTGCATATGCATTTATGCTTGTTATTTCTTCCTGGCAAATCATCCCTTTTATTATTATGTAATGTCCTTCCTTGTCTCTAGTAAAAGCTTTGCTTTTAAAGTCTATATCCTCTGACATAAGTATAGCTACTCCAGCTTTTTCTTGGTTACTGCATGCATGGAATATCTTTTTCCATTCTTTCACTTTCAATCTATTTGTATCCTTGGGTCTAAGGTGAGATTCTTGCAGACAGCATATAGATGGCTCATATTGTCTTATGCATTCCACCAGTCTGTGTTTTTGATTGGGGAGTTTAATCCATTAACTCCCAATGTTATTACTATAAAGGCAGTTCTTTTTTCATCTACTTTGATCTTTGGATTTTCTCTGTCATTTTATTTTCACCACTCTTTTGACAGTTTTAGTTACTGTTACTGATACAGTAATCATTTCTAGACCCTCTACCAAGCCTCTTTCTCCTGTCTTTTCTTTTCAGGCTGTAACACTTCCTTCAGTATTTCCTGCAATCAGTCTTTTTGTTATAAACTCTCTCAGTTTCAGTTTATCTGTTAATATTCTAAACTCACCCTCATTTTTGAAAGATAATCTTGCTAGATATAAAATTCTTGACTGGCAGTTTTTCTCTTGCAGTATCTTAAATATATCCTACCACTGCCTTCTTGCCTCCATGATTTCTGATGAGAAATTGGCACTTAATCTTATTGGGTATCACTTATATGCTATGCATTGTTTTTCTCTTGCTGCTTTCAGAATTCTCCTTTGTCTTTGGCATTTGACCTTCTGATTAGTATGTGCCTTGGAGTTGGTCTATTTGGATTTATTCAGATGGGAGTACATTGTGCTTCTTGGACATGGATATCTATGTCCTTCAATAGGGTTTGGAAATTTTCCACCATTATTTCTTCAAATATTCCTTCTGCCGCTTTTCCTTTCATTTATCCTTCTGGGACACCCATGACACATTTGCACATGACTTTCTGTTATTTAATTCCCTGAGGCCCTGTTCAACTTTTTCTATTCTTTTCTTCATCTATTCTTTTGTAAGTTTGCTTTCAGAGGCCATGTCTGCAAGCTCACTGATCCTTCCTTCTGCTTCCTCAAGTTTGATGTTATATGCCACCAGTGTATTTTTAATTTCATTTTATGCACCTTTCATTCCCATAAGGTCTGCTATTTTTTTATGTATGCTTTCAAATTCTTCTTTGTGTTCCCCCAGTGTCTTCTTAATATACTTAATCTCTTTAGCCATCTCATTGAAGTTATTAAGGAGATTTGTGTGAACTCTATGATTAGTTGTCTCAACTCCCTTATGTCATCTGCAGACTTATCTTGTTCCTATGACTGGGCCATATCTTCCTGTTTCTTGGTATGGATTGTAATTTTTTGTTGATGTTCTCGCATCTGGCTTGCTAGATGTATTTATTCTGGGTGCAGTTTTTCCTTTTAGTTTAGGGCTTTCTTGTCTTTTCTCCCTTGCTCATTGTATACTAGGAGTGAAGGATGTAGTTGGTGCTGTAAGATATGAATACTGAACCTGCCCACATTGCCTCAGGATTTGACAAATCTTCTCTCAACTTTCTCCTCTGTCGGGGTAGGGGCAGAGCTACAGCTGTGTATAATAATCCATGTTGGGCAGGACAAAACTGTAAGCAGTTGCCTGGAGAGATTGATGAAGCTTCACACCCCTTCCTGCCCTATCTTTGGTAGGGATGGAGCTATAGTTTTTGCCACAATATAGGCTGTGTGGGTCAAAAATATCTTTAGTTGCCCAGGTAAACTGACGTAGCACCAGACCTCCTCCCTGCTGTGGTTGGGAATGGACCCTCTGGTGTGCCCAACAATCTAATCTGTGTGGGCTGAATACATCTGCAGTTGCCCTGAGAGGCTGAGGGAATACTGTACCTTCTGCCTTTTACAGGGTGGTAATGAAACCGACAACCCCCAACAGTTCAGTCCTTGTAGGTGAAAAGTACCCATCATTGACCAGAGAGGCTGAGGAGACACCATACCCCTTCTATCCTATTGGGTGGTGGGGGTGGTTCTATAGGTGCCCAACAGTTCACTCCTTTTAGGCTAAGAATACCTGCCATTGCCTGGAGAGGCTTAGGAAACACCACTCCCCTCCTATCTGATTAAGGCATGGGGTTGGATCCACAGGTATCCAACTATTCATTCCTTGTAGGCCAAAAGTACCCATGATTGTCCATAGAGACTATGGAGAGACACCAAAGACCTCCTATCTTATTGGGGGTGGATCCATAGGCATCCAACAGTCCAGTCCATGTAGGCCAAAAGTGTCTTCCATTGCCCAGAAAGCCTGTGAAGACAACCAGCCCCCTCCTTTCCTATTGGAGGGTGAGGGTGGATCCACAAGTACTCACCAGTCCAGGCTGTGTGGGCCAAAAGCACCTGCAGCTACCCACAGAGGCTGGTCAAACACAGTCTGTCTCATCCTATTGGGGATGTGGGTGGAGCCACAGTTGTCCAATGGTCAGGTTTGTGTCACTCCAAAGCACCTACAGTTACCCTGAGAGGCTGAGGGAACTCCAGCCCCCTCCTATCCTATAGAGGGACAGAGGTGGAGATAAACTCAAAAGTACTCAACCAACCAGTTCATGTGTGCTGAAAACATCTGCCATTGCCTGGAGAGGCTGATGATACCCAGCTCCTCTCCTATTCTATTAGATTGCAGGTATGCAGCTCCAGGTGTCCAGCTATTCAGTCTGTGCTGGCAGAGAGCACCTGCAGTTTCCTGGAGAGCTTAGGGTAGCCCACACCAACTTCCATTATGCTAGAGATGGGGCCACAGCCTAGACTAGGGATGCAGTTTGATCTTGGTGGAAAGAAACCATTCCCTAACTTCAGTGGATTTTCAGTAAGCCAGGCTTCGATTCATGTTGGGGGTGGAGTCAAAATGGCAGCTGCTGGACTCTTCCCAACATGGACAGGCTCAAACCCTAGCTGTTTCTAGGATTATACTTTAGCCAGCTGAGTCCACTAATCAGTACCTGAGGTTGGCGGACATCTGTCTCTTCCTCCACAATTTATGGGAAATGGAACTTCTAACTCCAGCCATGGAATAGCTCCTGAGGCAGCATGCACTGCTAGAGTAGGATGGGCACTGGCCTCTGCAGTGTAGCTTGCAGTTTCCCAAAGGGGTGGTGCGGTTCCCCCCAGCTTCCTCCCTGCTGGAGATGGTGCTGGAGTTTAGGCTAGAGCTGCAACCAGATCTGGATGGAAAGAAGCCAGTCCCTACCAGAACTGTGATTTTCAATCAGCACCGCTTCCCCTCATGCCAAGATAGAGTCAAAATGGTGGTTACCAGCATCCTTCTGACCTGGACAGACCCAAAGTTTATCTGTTCCTAGGATTATATTTTAGCCTGCCAAATTTACAAATCAGTAGCTGAAGTTGGTGCCACACTGTATTTTCCTCCTCCATTTTTGGGAAATGGAGTTTCCAACTCCAGCCACAGGATAGCTCCTGAGATGGCTTGTGCCACGGGCACTGATCTTCGTAGCATGGAGTGCTCTACTCATGAATCTCTTTAGATGGGCACCCTCCTCTTTCCATACATTCAAAGATGTTGCAGGATACTCCTCTGGTCTCCTGCGGCCCCCAAACAGGTGCTTTACATAGCTCTGGGTGATTACTAACTGCCCTGTAACACGAGCTGACTCTAGGAAATCCTTACTCTGCTGCCATCTTGGCTTTATCTCGAATTGTGGGTATTTTTAAATTAATTTTTTTAATTTTTACTTTTTGGAATTTTATTGACAATGAACATTAAAACAAGCAAACAAAACACAGACACACACCAGACTTTTACAGATTGCACTTACAGATGCTCCACAAAAGTTTCCTTTATCTATTTTGTTTTAAAATACCTCTTCCCCATGAAATAAAAAAAAAATTCCCACTTTGTGGATGCTGTCAGCTTAAAAAAGAGGAGTGGTGTCATGACCTGCAACACAACCTGCCACAAAGTCAGTGAGCACAAAGACACATGGTTCAATAATAATTTTTTTTAAATCTTCCATACATTTTTAAATCAGGTTCCCACCAAATGATGTAGCATCATGATAATGAAAAGAGAATTAAAATGAAGAAGGCTATTACATGAAAACACTTGGGTGCTTTGTCTTCTCATAAAATGCCTGAGAGATGGTGAGGTGGGCCATCTACCCAGCTGTACTTCAGTTTCAAGATCTTCTGTTTGGACACATTGCCTGGTGAGGAAGCTGCAAGGTGAGTTAAACAAACTGCATGAGCAGGAAATCACAGCTGTGTGATGTGGCTTTATATTTCTTTGGAATAACTCCAAGCAAAATGTGAAATGAAGAAAATAATGTATCTTTTATTATCTTAAGGAGAAAATCCAAAGCAACATGGCTTCCTGCCACATGGTCACCATAAATATGGAATTCAGCTGAGAGAAACAGATCTAGTAGGAGCCACTGGATATCAATGTACTGGGTCTGAAACAGTCCATGATCCCTGTTAACAATAGAAGATGTGATCCAGTAGTAAGGGCTTGCACTCATCTGTGTTGCATCCACAACACAGACACATAGAATATGTCTCAGTGGATTTCAGAGTTCTTTACAGATGTGTCAAGAAGACCCTGGTTTTCAAGTTTGTAAAGAAAAGATCCCATCTTGTTTCTAAGTCCATTGACAAACCTTGAAAAATAAGCAGAGAATGATTATTTTAGCCTAACCGACCCACTTTCAAGAAAGCAAATATCCCAGATGTACCAATTAAATATCTTTTGTGAGGGCATTATTTTGGTTTCAATCCTTGCCCTGAAACCTGATCCTTATGCTGTCAACTAGAAATGTGCTGCTTGAGTTGAATTTCTGAATTAAAGTGGACTTGGAAGATTTTGCAGAGAAATGTCTAGTACAGTAGTCCCGGCTCCTTATGGACAATCTGCATCTTGAACAGTGTCTAGGATAAGACTTCAATGGATCTGTCTCTTGACTGTGCTTCAACCCTGGTCTTGTGTTTGGATCTTGTGTTTTGTGCCTCTAATCGTAAAGGTAAGTTCACAGGTAATTTTCAGGGTGAATGATAAAGTGATTTTTTTTGTGGGTGCTCTCAGCGTGGGATGCTTTTTGTGTTTCTGACTCAAAAACAGCAACAGGAGCTCAATTTGTGCTCTTGGAGGGCAAAGTGACTGTTCCCACAAGTGGTAGCAGAGTTGTACCAGTTTTGAGGAGAAACTCACTCCTTCCTGAACAAGATAGCTGACTATTGGTGCTGGTGGCTTTTAAATCCCCTTTAAAATTTCTATCCACTCAAGGTGAGGGTAGGATTTCTGAAAAGGATGGCCATGCCCCCACCCTGTCCCCCTTTCCACCTGTCACATGCCAGGGATATTTGGGAGCTCATCCCTGAATTCTGATTGGTTTCAGGATTCAGGATTTCAGGATGGGCAATATGCCCATAATGGTGACCAGATTCTAGAATGAATGTTAAGCTTCATTTCCAGAAAAAGAAATCAAATGGAAACACAGGCATCCCTGGCCCTCCTCTCCAAACCTGAGACTCCACCTGGTTTCTGATTGTCCACCATCACCACCCAGGAACCTAAACCTGGTCTAAGCTGGCCAGAAAGAGAGTCCCAAGGAAGGGAGTCTGTGACCCACCAGCTCCCAATGTTCCCTCAAAACATTGTCTAAGTCCACCTTGCCTCCCATGGCAGGAGGGCAAACATCCCACTCATGGTCTCTCCTGCTGTTTAGTTGGGCACCCCCTTCTGGCCACTGTTATATGGGCCCACAAGTTCGATGCTTTGGAGTACCCAGGGGTGGGTGGGGCCCAGTTGTGGCTGGGGCTTTGCTTTGTCTTCCATGTGGAGTGGTGGGTAATTGGACCTGTCTGTTTTGGGGGATGTGCTGAGCCCTGGACACCCACTTTCAGTGACTAGGGTTGGGGTGGGGTGGGAAGGGCAAGGGGGCCACCCAGAGGTCCTCCTCGGTGTTAAGCTTTAGATCAAAGGGGCTCAGAGTCAGATCAAATTTCAGGCAGACTAATTTATTAGATCACCAGCATGAAAGGGTGTGAAGTTTGACTTCAGCTCGCCCTCATGTTGGGGGTCTGAAGAGAAACTTCAGTCCATCTGACTGATTTGGGTTGGCCCTTAAATAGCATAGGGGCAGGGTATTAGTGAGGACAAAGGAAAAGCACTGACTTATACTCTGTTGGGAGCGGGTCTTGGGGAGAATAAGTGTACATGTTGTAATGCATGTTCTGTCTTTCAGGGACAGAGGGTGGGGGTTTTGGCTATCTGTTATCAGGGCAGAGGAAACTTGTTGGCACCAGCTGGGTTGCCAGCTCGGGTTGTGGGTGGGTCATTTTGCCAAATGGAACTAACATTCCCAATTTCTTTTGATATACTTAAGGAGTAGGAAGGGAGAGTGGATATCAAGTTGACAACTCTTTGAACTGTTTCCTGTGTTTTGGGGCATTGTTGGAGTCAGTTGATTTTGTTTGTTTGTTTTGGCATGGTTTTGGGTTCAGTGGCAGGTACTGTATTTTTGAAGCAGAAGATTATTTACAACATTTTGGATGGTTGTTTGGATAAACTGAGTTATCATGCAGAAAGTGTATGGATCTGCTGATATGAGGAAAATGAGAGTTCTAAGTGGGGTAAGTATAGGAATTGGCCATGAAATTCAGGGCTGACTGTGAGGCTATTTTTCCCAAGAGTCTGAGGGGAAGGATTAATAACAGTATATAAATACATTAAAAATTAATTTTAGCATAAGAAAAGTTTACATAGACATATATAAAGTTTTAGCAAGAATAAGAGACTTTAGATTATTAAATGTGGTTTCATAAAAATGCTTCTGAGTGATTTTTATTTTTCATGGATTTAAGATTCCCAATCAATAGGGCTGCATTGACCTAATGCTAAAATGATTTTATTTTTTCCAGTTTGTATAGTTTGAGGCATAAGAAACAACAAATTTTTATTACATTCCCTTTTGGGCCATAGGGTGGCTGGTACTTTAACCTGTAACTTTAGTGTCTGCTTCGGTCCTGTTAGCATTTTAACTGGAGCTGTGGCCACAGTTCACAGCACTGGCTGCTTAAAAATGTTCTGATATAATATTTGCAGCAGTGAAAGCATACCATGCTTCTTCTGAGAGTAGGAGGGGACTGATGTCGCAGTTGTTGCAGTGGATATGATGGACACTTGTGGGTGATGTTTATGAGCTGTTGGAAAGGAATAGGCAGCTGGAACTGCTGCCACAGTGATCAGTAGTCATGATGTTCATTTTTCTTATGATACCACTTTGCTGCTTTTTGGGTTTCAATGGTATGGTTCTGGATCTTCATGAGGACATCTGCTTTAACAGTCCTGACAGGAGTGTTAGAGAAGTGGGCAGGGATATGACAGATGGTTACCTATGCTGCTGGCAGGCATTTTAGATGTCTTTTCACAGATCTCTTCCTCACAGATGGTGGTTCACTACAGTTCATTGTTCCTGTCTTGTTTTTAGTATTTTCAATCCACTCCTGGATAGGGGTGGCAGTTTTTTGGAGTGATTGGACAATAATGACTTAAACCTTCTACTTGGAACAGGGCATGGTATGCTGCACACAGATGCTTTATTATTAAGGGGCTATATTGTAATTTGGCCTCTTTTACAATTGTGATTACAACCCAAAGGGTATTTGTTTAGAATGTTGCCTCTACCACAACTTTACTGAAAGCTAATGATGGTGATGACTGCATTTAATTTGCAGGGTGAGTTAAAGTCTACCCCCTTTATTGATAGAGCTTGTGTTATTGTTTTAAAAGCAGCCTGCTGGGAGCTTCTTATTTCCATGCACACTTTTATTTATTAACACATACAATGATTTTAGCATCTGAGCCAAATAAGGGATAAAGGGTTTTCAGTATCTCTAAACTCCCAGAAAGGTTATTAATTGTTTTGGAGACTGAGGTGTGGGAAAACATTATACTTTAACAACACTTAAGAGTTTGACAGAGCAGCAGGACCTTGAAGATTGTCCCAATAGTTTGCTCATCTCAGACTCTTAAGACAAGATACCATTGTTTCTGATGCTTCTCTTAATTCTGAAAAAAGAATTACTGGTTAACATAATATCATCAATATAATGAAATAGGGTTACAGCTACAGCTTTCTTTTATGCAGCCAGATTCTTTGCCACCATGTCAGGACAGATGATTGGATTATGCACACAGCCTTGAGGAAGCACTGCAAAATCCACCATTGGTTTCTTTACATGAAGGTGGGTGCATGCTGACTTGCCTTGCCTAAGGATATACTAAAGAAAGCTTTAGCAAGTTTTAAAACAAAGTGATACTGACATAATTGCATATTAATTTTTTTCTTGCAACAAACTAGCAATGTTTGGGACTACTGCATATAACAGTGTATTATTTTAACTTATAATAATTATTGTGCACCTCTCATGGCAGCCTTCAATGGCTAGTTTTTTTCTGCAGCTATAGAGCTGTTTTTTTTAGCAGAGGTAGAGCAAATCAGATGAATTTGAGTCAAATTATTTGCTTCTTGCTTCCCTGGTGGAGAGGTTGTTTCTGTGACACATACCATTTTTAAAAATAATTAAAATCATAATTAAGAACATGACACATGTAATATTGTGCAGAAATGCTTATTACATTTTCAGGAATTTTGAGCATTCTTTACCTATTCATTTGAAACTTTAATCATACAAGTTTAATTAACAGAGTGTTAAAGAATCCTTTTTAATTTTATAACACTTTTAAACATTTTCCATTTAACTTAAAACATATTAAATGAACTAACTATTTTTATCACTTCACTTTTATAAGGTGAAAGAACAAAGCTATTGCAATAATTTGAAATAAAAAGATACTTCTATGTATTTGACTTTGAGAAAGCAGATTTGAACTTCATGTTCTTTTAAAAGTAATAAGATTTGTTTCTCTTAAACAACCAAGAAAATGATAAGGTTAAAGTACAAGAAACTATTATGATAAAACAGATTATCTTTTCTTTGTATATTGATTATTCAAGGGGAAAACTCTAAATAAACTTTTATTAAAACAGACCAATGATTTAAGAAACTTTGTAATTATAACAGAGAAAGAAAAAAAATTAATTTTGCATCAGTATATTATTTGATACTACAGGTTTTAATTTTATAGATAGACCCAATAAATTTTACTTAACTTTAAATGCAAAAATTTCTTTTCCATAAACTTTTTGTACTTTCTGTATTTATTCAGGTTTTGTCTGACATTTTTTACTTTCTTAATAACCAGTCATTTTATATTAGGACAAAATTACTTTCTTTTTCTTACTAATAAAAACACATTTTATATATTTTTCATACATAAGTTACCAAAATAACTTTAGAAATTGTTTTAAAGTAAACTTCTTAGACCTTACAACTATCATGATCACATTAATTAACGTATTTTATTTTAGTAGTACAGGAAAAGCTTTTTTTCTATTTTATGAAAACCTAAGATTTTTCAATAGAATCAAGATTATCTTCTCTTTACCACCACTTTAATATGCAGATTGAGGTGACTTCTGACAGGTTTTTCTGTGGAGAAGTTATTTTTTTTTTATTAGCATCAATTCAGTTTCTGTTTATAATGATTTTGTGGAATTAGTCATTTAGATGTTTCAGTTTAAACAGTGCTTTTACAAAGATAAATATTTATGATCACATAGACTATAGTTATTTCATCTTAAGACAAATTTTACCTTTACAGAGCACATTTTCTCACTCAATGCTACCTCTACAATACCTTCTAGAACTTGCCATATGCATTCAAGTTTTGTCTTACTTACTTTCATTCTGCTTTATGAAAACCAGCTGTATTATTTTAAGACAAAACAATCTTTCTTGAACAAACTTATCAAACTTCCACAAACTTTTTATTTTTTTCAATATCCATTTAAGTTTCACATTCTTCATTCCATTCTGTGAAGAAATACTATTCATTTTAATTTAGGTAAAAACAATTTTTTGAAGAGGTTTGTAATAGCTTCATTAGTCAAAGCTTACAATTTTCATCATTTTAAAGATTTAACACATATAATGCTAGTTTATTTTATTAGCAGCCATGATTATTTATTAATATAAGTGCTTATTTGATTTTTTGGCCATTTGGGTAGAGGTTTTTTTATATATAATTTTCATTTATTATTTTAACATTATCATCTGGCGGTATCAAAATATACATTGGTACTGAACATATAAACACAAAATGTGTTTAAGATACACCAAGTGAAACAAAGCTCATTAACTTGACTCAATTTTTAGTTTTTTGGTCTGACTGTTTTTAAGCTTTTTATTATTTTACATTTCTTATTTTAATGCTTTTAGGATTTTTTTTGGAATCAGTGTTGCTTATAATATGCACACTTGTTTTTGGAAACACTATTGTTAGTAATTAGCAACTAGTGAAGAATATTTGACCAGTATAAATGCAGTTAAGTTTTAATTTAACAGTTTAGATAGGTAGATATCTAACACATATATTGTGAGTTATTACTTTTCAGAAATACACTTAGACTTAAAATTTAGGAGTAAGGTAAAGGCTTGCTTGTAAGAGGTGAGTAATTGTAGCTTTGATATTTTGCAGGGCATCAAGAGGGACAGGAAATTGGGGTTTGGTGGGCAGCAATGATAGGAATTTCAGTGTTGCAGACTGAGTTTGGTGGGAAAAGGGGAGTAGAGGATAAAGTGAGTGAATTAACAGGTGGTTTTTTTGTGAGTACGGCAAAAGAGGGGTTGTGAGGGGTTGTGAACCTACTTCATTGACCCCCACTATTAAGATTGAGGATTGAGTTAAGGGTTCAGGGAATTCAGGGAGGGCAGAGTTAAATGGTTTCTGTGTTAGTAAGAAATGAGAGATCAGAGAGAGAGAAGGGGACATGAATGTGCGCAAGACTTTCGGCATCAGTCATTTTTTGGAGAGGGTGGAAGGACATGGGGAAGGGAGATTGTGAGCAAGGAGTTGGGCTTGAGAGGGGATGGAAAGTGGAGAGAAGGGAAGGGTTTCAGGAGGAGGTGTAGGGGAATGGGAGGAGGATGGAGTAGGTTTGGTGGGGTGCTGATAGGGCATATGGTAGTGAGTTCATGATCAGAGAGGTTGGGGTTGGAAGCTGTGGAGAAGGAATATTTGATAGGTAGAAGGAAGGACAGAGAGAAGAAAAGCCTGAACTTAGGAGATCTCAGACCGCTTGTCATTGTGTTGGAGGGGAGAGAGTGAGTCCAAGGACCTCTTTGAAAAAGGGGATATGAGAGAAGAAATACAAGTGTCCTCAGATCTCTTATCTCAAACTGGTTAGGCAGGTAACTGGACCTACAGCCAGGCTTCCCCAGAGCTGGGAGGTTAGGTGATGGGGACTGGTCGCCTAGGCCAGAGAGGATCTTTGACCTAGCACTAGGGATTTTGGAGAAAAGGAGGCAGATCATCAAAAAAGAGACAGGATCCTCTGAAACTCACCAAAAGCCGACTTGGTGTCTGGTGTTTGTTGGTGAAACTGCAGTGACAGGGTTGAGGATCACTATGGAATTGATCTGCCTCAATGAGGCCTCCCAGGTTTTCTGCACCAAACTGTTAGATCCTCGTTCAAAGAGGCTCAGAGGCAGATCAAACTTAGGGGAAAGTTTATTAGATTGCCAGAGTGGCAGGGGTCTAAAGGTCTAAAGAGATTTTAGCCTAACCTAATGGTTGGGGTCTGAAGAGACTTCAGCCCATCTGACTGATTTGGGCTGATCCTTAAATGACATGTGGGTGGGGTGTTAGTGAGGACAAAGGAAAAGTACTGATCTTTACTCTGTTGGCAGAGCATCCTGGGGAGGCTGAGGTGGAGTGTTGGAATTTTCAATAGGATGTTTGACAATCTTGTGATAGGTTTTGAGGTAAAGCATACTCTGTTATTTCAGGGGCAGAGGGTGAGGATTTTGGCCATTTGTCATGGGGGCATGGGAGACTTGGTGGAGCCAGTGGGGGTTATGAGTGCATCATTTTGATGGATAGGGCTAACACTTGGTCATTTGTCTTAGGAACCGAGGAGACTGGCTGGGCCAGATGGTAGACATGGGTGGATTTTTTTTTGACAAATGGAGCAAACAGGTTTCACTTTTGAAAACTGCCCATTTTAATGACCATATTCTACAATGAATGCTAAGCTTCATTTCCACAGGAAATCAAAGGGAAACACAGGCAATCCTGGCCCTCCACCCAACACCCGAGAATCCACCTGTTTTTGTGCACCTCCCCCCACCACAAAGGAACCTGAACTGGTCTAATCTGGCCAGACAGACAAGCCCAAGGGAGGAAGTCTGAGACCCATCAGCCATCAGGCCCACCCAAGAAATTGTCCAAGACCACCCCAGTCCACATGGGAGGAGGGGTGAGCTATCCCACTTGGGGAGAGTTTTGCTCAATTGACAGATGCATGCTACCAGCAGCTTTTATATGGACCTGCAAGTTGTACCCTCTAGGCTACACCCAGTTTGGGTGGGGTCCAGTTGTAGCTGAGTTGTGTCTTACACTTAGGCAGGAATTGGGTGTGCCAGTTTGGGGGTATGTGCATAGCCCTGGACACACATTCTTGGTGGCTGATATGGGGTGGTGCAGGAAGGGTTAGGGGGCTACCCAGGAGTTCCTCCTGGGTAGCGCCCACATCTGACCAGGAATGAAATGGGTCCCTCTCCATCTTAAGGAACAATCCCATCTTAGAGTCTGGTGGCAGTTGTACATTGTGCCACTGTGAGTCTCACTCTTACCTACATACACAGCTTCTGGAGATATTGCCATTATCATCTTGCAGAGCACCAGTGGCATGGGCCATTTTCCAATCACACCAGCTAACAATGAGTGCTTCCATGTCCACTGCCAGATCCTCTCCAACACTAGTCTTTTTTTTTTTTTTTTAATCCAAAATTTGTGGGAAATTTATGGAACAGATACATTCATTAAAATACACAAACATTTAGAGTTTACAGATCACATATACAGATGCTCCATAGAAGTTCTAACACTTACTGTTTTGGATGTCACTTGCCCCTTATAGCACCTATATTAAGGTCCTGTGAATTCTCGGCAACCATATATCTGATAGGAGCCTAATATCCTGCATATATAAA
>JAKSZT010054267.1:7274076-7295020 GCA_026826555.1 Tolypeutes matacus | reverse complement strand
ACATATGGTGATTCTTGCAATGCAAGAAATTATAACAATGAGGTGGAAAAAAAAAAAAAGAAAGAGAGGTGTGGGGGCATTACCACATACTCAGGAAAGAGCATATGACATTTTTCCATTATAAATTAATTGCAATGTCTCAAAAGGTATAAATACTCAGTTTGGATAAACAATCAAGTATGCATCTAATTTTCAGTTGGATAGCAAAATGGACTAGTTTTAAAAATTTGAATTCTTCAGCTTTCTCAAATGTATACATAATTTTTAAACATTTCTTTCAAGAAGGAATCCTGACCAGTTTTAAGTGAGTATTGTTACATGGAAGTACACTATAATTGTACACTTTAGGAAACACCAAACCCACTGTATTTCAATTTTCAATAACTGGAAAATTTATTCATAAAATGCAAAGTCATCATCAAAATACATGCATCACTGGCAAAAATAAATAACAGAGGCAAGTGGATTTACACAAATTTAAAAAAAATACCCTGGGTAAGATTCTGTGTGGTTCACGATTCTGTCTCAAACACAGTTGACCATACTCTCCAAGAGCACTTCATCTAATGTATTAACCCACAGCCCAAATAGGAAATACTAATTTGTTTTGACCTATGCCTCAAACTATACAAAAAAAAAAAAAAAAAAAAAAAGAAATTGAGGTCATTCTAATCATGCTACTAAGAATCTTAAACACTTAAAAAATAAAAGTTTATTCATTGGATGTCTGTTGTATAATCTACTGTAGTTATGAGTTATGTATAATATACTTAAATACTAATCAAAACTTTAATACAATACATTGCATACTTAAGTAATTTAATGACTTGTGTGTTACATATAAAGGTGTTTTATTAAGTATATACATAAATCTCTTGTTTTGAATTTGAACAGTCATGAAACTGAATGTATTAAGAAAAAGTTTGGTAAGTATTGTTCAGACCTAAAGTAAAGCATCATACAGAAAACTTTGTTAATCAACAAATCAATGCCTGACTAGTTAACACTTTTGATATTTCAGGAAGCATATTGAAAATCAAAATAGTAAGCACATCAAATATGTTTTGTAACAAATTAAAAAAGATAAAGTGCATTTCAAAGGGTGTTATATTCCTCCCTAGGGGAGCTGGCCACTCTCCCATGGACTGATGCATAAACCTTAAAATGTACTGCTGAAGCAGTGTTGTGTTCTTTCCTCAGGAATTAGCAAAATACTCACAAGTTGGCATCTATAGTATCAAATTCATTAATTCTAAACACAGTCAACCAAAACTCTAGTATCAGCTGCTACTTCAACGATTCAACACTTCCCAAATAAAAGCTAAATATTGGTAAGTATTAGTATATATAAGACTGCTCTATTTATCTGTCATTCTGTAACTTTGTTCAATGTTGACTTAATCTTTTAATTAGTTATGTTATTTATGTTTCTCACCCTAATTGTCAGTATAAGCTTATTAAACTAAATATACATATTAACATTTATCTTATATCTATCCAAGACTCTAGCCCAAAATAAATCAAGTATATCAGTGTGTCCCCTGATTTAATAAGCATGTAAATGTATGTACACTTATCATAAAAAATTAACAGTTAAACCTCTATTTATAAATGCTACAAAAACAAAAAAGGGGGAAATGGTGAGCTGCGAGAACAATTATATCAAGCATTATTTAGAATCATATATACATCAGCAGCAGAGCATTTCTGGCAAAAATCAGGCAAAAATGCAGAAACAAATATTAGACAACTAGTTTATTAAAAGCATAAAAATAATAATAAATGGGAAAAGGCAGAAGTTAAGTTAGGATATAGGGTCGAGGTTTTGCTCTTATCATTACAGATAAAGGAGACCAGCTTTGGGTCCCATCCAGATGTCTGAAATCTAAACATAAACAAGCTGAAGAAGCTGACACAAGAAGCAAAAAAGATGGTAACTTCTAAAAGGCAAAATGTCACCCTAACACAGTTATTCTTTGCTATGCTTACCTTGACAACCACAGCAGTAAGTAGTGTACCTTCACGTAATTATACATATTGGGCTATTATTACTAATTCACCTCTTTTAGAATTGTTCACTTGGGGAGACAAATCCTACCCTGTTTAATTAGTCTTTTCATTTTCCTGGGCCCGTTGATTCTTGCTTTCCTCTAAAACCTGAGGAGGAAGGGAAATTTATTGAAAATTTAACCTTGCTTTTTTTTTTTTTTACTTTATTTTGTACATATAATAATTGAAAACTGTAAGAAGAAATGAAGTCATAAACCTTGCTTTTTATTGAATGACCTATCGCATAGGATCCATCGATCCATGTATACAGTCCCAAAATCATAGTACAAAGTGATAAATGGCATACATGCCATGTTTCATATGAGGTTGTGCTCTTTAATAATTCCTATAGAATTGTAAATAATCGGGCCCTTATAGAGATACCGAAACCTAATGTAAACACAACCATAAGTTGAAAAATTAGTAATTCAACAAAAACAACTAATGAAACCTCTCATTATTTTTGAAATTTTGGGGACGTCATAAGTATAAATATGTCACTAAATTGGACTCATCAGGGAAAATTTATCCCACAACTATGAAACACTAAACTTAACAAAGCTAAAAATTAATTTTGGGAACTAGCCCAATTTTTGAATGGCAAGGCAGTAAAACTAATATTACCAGTTTAAAAAGAAAATCCATTTAATTTCTTATAGTATGTGTATGGGATCCCATAGTTTTTATAGTTGGAACAGTTAGCATTAATCAAACATGGTTTTTCTGCAGCAATTGCTCCTTTTACATTTGTGTATCAGAATCTGTTTTACAGGAGAGTTCTACTGCAGTTCTAATGGGAAGACGGCATTGTGGAATATGGCTTCCAGACCGCATGAATCGCTGCTGGCAGTCTTCCCCTGAGAGCCAAATCCTTTGGCACCTTCTAAATCATTATTTGAAAAGAACCAAATGTTTAATTGGATTAATTATAGCTACTGTATTAGGGCTTATAGGTTTTATTACCACTGCTGCTGTAGCAGGCATTGCCCTACATGAGAATATCCAAACACAACAATATGTTAAAAATTGGCATCATAATGCTAGTGAGCTATGGCATAGTCAAGCATACATAGATGAGCAAATTAATAATAAGCTTAATGACTTAGAAATGGCTGTTACACAAATGGGAGATGAAGTATATAATCTAAATTTAAAACAAGGTTTGAAATGTGATTGGAATGAAAGTGCTTTTGTATCACTCCTCTCCCATACAATGATTCCCATTATGAATGGGAAAAAATTAAAAATCATTTAATAGGTCACCACACAAATTTATCTATAGGAATTACAGATTTGCAAAAAAAAAATTTAAGCATGTCTCAGAATCAACTTACTACGCTTCCAGGTAGTGAATTTTGGCAATCAGTGACAGAGCAATTGAATAAAATAAACCCCTTACATTGGTGGAAATCAACCTCTGTTCTTTCTAACTTTGGTGTGTTGATCCTTGGTGCTCTGCTACTCTTAACTGTATTAGGAGACACTCGCAAAGCCCTGCTGTCCCGCATTAATAGGGCTGAAAAGAACAGCCATGCCAATAACTTGATTCTGCTTAAAACCCTTGACTCTTGAACCCCTGTCCATGGCAGCTTGGCTGGTGGCCAGAGATGGATAAGACCTTCAGAGGAGGGCAACCTAAGACAGGCACAGTCACCCTGGACAAAAAACAAAAAAGGGGGAATTTTTGGAGAAGATACTGAGAGCCAGAGCATAAAGGGTTAAGCATTTAAAAAGCCTGTTTGCTGGAAAAGAAACATTAGTAAATGTCTCCAAGGACACTGCATGCTGCAGATATCAGTGGGAGGAGGCAGAGCAGACTGCACTCACCACACAGATGTTATTGTCTGAATTCTCAAGAAAGATTGTCTGGGAACTCACAAACAGGTAGCTCTCTCACGCACCAAGCTGAAAACATTAAACACTGCTGTAAGCTGTAAACTGAATAAAAGAAAGGGTCACAGTAACCTCAGTGCTGTTTTGCCTGAGCGAGCTGCAGCCCTCTGCTTCAAATACATCAACTTGTCTGACTCTTCCTTTGCGCCTCACACTGATAACAACACCCCAGGAAGAGGTAGACTCTGGCATGAGTTAGTGTTTACCCCACAGGGTTCCCTCAGGAAGAAGTAGGCTCTGGGGATGGGTTTGTGCTTACCACACGGGGTTCCCCCATGGCCCAGGAGCTGAAATCACAGAGGTGGAGCAGGAGAACCCGATGCAGTGAGATCAGTTACAACATATCAGTAAGTGTCCCCTTAGCCAGTGTTTCTCCAGCACCCACCATATGCCCTTGCTGAGCAACACTTGTCACCTGCTCTGTCAGTTGAGATCTGGCTGCAACTGCAGGGCCCACAGAGCTTGGTGGTTGGGGGTTGAAGAGCATTGCTCAGGGATGGTGTTACCTTGTGCTGGCATGGTGTCGTGTGCTGCCAGGACAAGGCCAGGGTGCAGGAGAGGCTTGGCACTTTGGAGAAGAATCAGCAACTCTCCATGTAATGGGTAGGCAGCACAGGCCATATGATGTCTGTATGTGTATGTGTGTGTGGTTTAGAACCCTTAAAAAGGTAAGAGCTATTCTTTGCTCTTGGGCCACAGGAAAACAATTGGTGAGCCAGGTTTGACATGCAGGACTTGTTTGCCCTCCTGTCCTGGAAGAACAGCAGGGAGCTCCTGGCACAGTGCTCCTCACCAAGCTCTCCACGGCCCTGGGCACTGGGGGATACTTTGAGAGGGAGGAATGGAGTTACATTTGGGTGTGCAGTGTGTGGAGATCTCCATGGGGTTGTTCAATAGGCACTTGGATATCAAGCCTTCAGCAGACAACTATTTGTACATCACATTTTTTCTTTTGGAAATTTCCAGTTTACACAGAAGTAGAGAGATTATCAGTGAGAAATGTCATCCTGCTTCAAGAGCTTTCAACTACTAGCTTGTATTGTGTTGGGTTGTTCTCAACCCTGGTGTGGGTGGGAGAGGGAGAAAGAGGGCTGAGGGCTGAGACCCTGCTTCTCTGACCTACACGGACTCATACCTGAACTTTCCAGACAGAGCAGGTTGAGAAAGTATCAGCAGAGGGGGCCAAGAGGGCATGGTGGGTAAGATAAGAGGGACATCAGAATGGCAGGGTGGTCTGGAAGCCAAGCAGATGAGGTCTATCAAGGAGGGGTGTTGGATGGAGGCGGCTGCTGAGCTGGGTCATGATGCTGTGGTATGGCAGGTGGGTCAGAGTGTGCCATGGGGAATGGGGGGCATGGATCAAGAGTGTGGGACATGGAGTAGGCAGCAGGAGTCTAGATCATTCTGAGAGGTGGTGAGGGAGTTGAGAGCAGCATCACAGGGCAGCTGGAAGGGTGAGGGGGGCTGGAGAGGCCAATGTGTGAGAAGGGAGATCTACAAACACCCCAGCTAAGGGAATGACTCAGAAGAAAGAATGACAGTGCTGAAAAGAGGTGGAGGTTGGGGGAGTGCTGGGCAAGGCAGGGGCAGGTGTGAAAGCCACCTGCGGTCTGGTGGTCAGTCTGGGAGCAGGCTGGGTGTGGGACAGGGAGGAATTTCTCACTTGGTTACTTTCCATCACTGTGAAATTTGCACCAAGGTCCTCAGTGGCCATGAGCAGTGGGTATATGAGGGCCTGAGTGGAGAGCAAGAGGGTGAAGGCATCATCGAGGCAGATGGGCAAGTAGCCTGAGTACTGGGTGTCCACTTAGATGATATTTTCTGGAGACTCACTGGCAGTTGTGTCTTCCCCAAATGGAGTGGGCAGCATGGGTGAGTGTGACCAGCTTGGGTTCAGGTGTGGTGGGGGATGCACTTCTCCCACATAGCAAGGGGGCTATGTGGAGTCGAGCATGGGGAGAGTCTGTGAGTATGGTGACAGCACTGATGTCCCAGGACCTCCAGTGCTTGTAGGCATGGGAACCCACCCAGAGGGGGTTCCCAGGGAGAGGGGCTGGCATGGGGGTGGGGGTTGCAGTCAGTGGCCCTGAGGGCTGCTTCCCAGCCCTGACCACTGGTACTGGGCCATGAAGAGGGTGCAGGATGAGGCTGGTGACCCTGCATGGGATGAATTATCTGATTGTCATTTACATGGCAGTTGTGACCACAGGGGGGAGACCCCAGCCAGGATCCCAAGGACCTGGAGGGGGTCAGCAGTGAGGTGATAAGGGGGAGAAGGTGAGGTGGCCAAGGTGGGAAAATGCTCTGGGGTGGAGGATGGTGTGGCCCCCATCTCTAGCACCCCTGCAGACATAGCAGGGCCTGAGAGGAAAAGAGAGGAAGGTGGCAGGTGTGCAGGTGCTGCTCCCAGCAGTCAACAGGTGAGGGAAGGGGCAGGTGGAGGCCAATGCCTCAGGGGACTGGGCCTGGAGAGGGACAGGGAGTTCAGCCCCAGGGCACAGCTCTGCCCAGAGGTGGAGAATCCCAGGAGTCATTGATTGTGTTAGTAGGCAACTCACTCCATGTCCACCCACTCTGGGTCCCCCCAATCCTCTTCCTGCTCACTCCTAGTGCTGCCCAATTTGGGTCCCAGCCACTCAGCATCCTGCCCACTCATAGTCTGCCCAGGCTGGGGTCCACCCACTCTGTGTCCTGCTCACTCCAGGTCCCTCCAATCTGGGTCCTGTCCTTTTCAGGTACTGCCTTTTCTGGCTCTACCCTTGGGGACTTCCAGGGGAGCAGTGGCTGAATAACTGACAGCTGATGCTTTGTCCCCACACACAACTCTTCCACAGAATTGAGCTGAGTGCCAAGCTTGTGTGTGTGAGGTGGGCAGGGTCTTGGGACCCCATGAAGGAGCTGGGCTCACAAGTGGGCCCCATGAGGGTCAGGAGCCCTGTTGTGGCCCTAGACCTGTGGCCTTCCCCTGGGATCTGCCTGTACAACTCTAAGTCTATGGAAAGCAGCTGGTGAAACCTTCTCTCCAGACTGAGAGACTCTCCTTGTGCAGGCACCCTCCACTCTCCTCCCTCTGCCCAGAGGGTCTAAAGAGCCAGAAGTTCCCCAGAGACATTCACCAGAAGCTGGAAGATTTCATCTTGGGTGTGGGCACCAACCCCAACAAGGCCCAAAGGGTGAGTAGATGGTGGGGCTGTTTCCCCCAGCCTGTGCCCTTCCTGGGCTGCTCCTTTCCAGGAGACCCCCATGGAAAGCTCCCACCTAGAATGCTCCCCACCACGATTACTCCCTCACAGGATGCTCCCCCAGGACATCCCTCCCCTAGAGTGATTTTCCATTAGGCTCGCCCTCCCTGAAGAGTTCCTTATAGACAGTCTGATGCCCAGGAAATTCCCCCCAGGCTGTTCTCCCCAGGGGTCTCCCTCTAGGGGTCTCCCCTCCAGGGGCTGACTCAGGTCTTCTGAGAGTTCCTTAACTACTGTGTCCTGGAGGCCCCAGGACAGGGTTCATTGTCTGATGGGCAACCCTGCCCTGATTGGAGAGTCTGCACACACAGAGGCTTTGTTTTGCCACATGGAACCAAAATGTTGCCAGTCAGCTGGCTTCAATCCTCCTTAAGCATCTCCTGTGTGCAGGCCCTGAGCACTTACCACATGGGGGGAAGTTGAGCAAGCAAGGTGTCAGCAGAGAGAGAAGCCCATGGACAGGTGTGAGCCCAGCAGGGGTCCCATCCATCAGGGGCCACCATGTAGGGGGCAGGAGAGAGGAGTGAGGCAGGCAGCCCTCACTGGAGGAGGAGGGGGTCCCAAGACATCCTGGTTATTCTCTGAGCTTTGGTTCTTCCACTGTAGAAAGAAAAGCCACCAGGTAAAGTGCATATGCCCTTGGAGCTTGGCCACACCTGGAGGGACCCATAGATGGAGGTGTGTCCCACTGGGGATGGTTTGTACTGTCCACAGGTGAGTCACTCTGCCAGCCTCATGATGCTGGGGCTTTTCAAATGGGCTCTAGGCACTATCAGGGGGTGAGGTAGCACCTGGGCAGCAGGTGTTGTTCCCATGGACTCTGCACAAATGTGTCTCTCACTTTGACAAGAGGAATGCTTGGTAGCAAACTTGTGAATGTGCAGGCAAGTGACCTTCCAGCTCCCTCACATTTTTCCATATCTGGTGGACTTGGACTGACTGTGTATCTTGTTGTCCTTGGCAGGAGCACCTGGCATTGGTTGAGCAGGTATGTAAATGGTTTTGTCAACTACCAGTGGCACTGAAGCTCCCTCCTCCTGAGGTTGGAGCAAGGCCTGTCAGGGCCATCAGGCAATCCCCCAAGCTCATACTCAGTTTGGGGACAGGCCTGTGCTGTCAGGTGAATGGTGTGAGGGCCCAGGCTCCTTGAGGTTTGGAGGTGGGCTGTTGGCATCTGGTAAACTTCACATTCACCCTGTGTCCTGGTTAGGCAAGGGCAGTGAGTCACTTGCAGGTTCAGGGATTTTCCTGGTGTGTAGGGTTCACCATGGAGGTGTTGTTGGGTCAGTTTGTCATCAGGGAGTTAGAATGATACAGCCAAAGCTGTCCTCAGACGGGACTAAGAGGCTCCTATGTGACCATGTATTGACCAGGTGGGGCTGTGGCAGCCCCTCTGTTTAGCGCTTCATATGCAGCCAGTGTCAAGAGTTGGGTGGGAGACAGTGCTGTGTTGCACCCAGGTGGAGGGGTCTGTTGAACCCAGTGTCATGGTTTGGGGGTTTCCAGGATTCCTAATTCTTGTTTGTTCGTTAAGACCAAAGACAGGCTGAGAAATAGGACAGTGGATTGAAGCATTGGGGATGCCCTCTTCCAACCAGCAGATGCTCCTACCGGCTTGGAAGACCTAACTATACCAGGGAAGGAGGCAGGGCATTAGAGCTCCTATCCTCCCTGCCCTCTGACTCTGCCTTGCTTTTAGCAGGAAGTCAAAGAAGTGACTCTCTGCAGTTCCTGGATGCCACACAGGGACTGTGGGAACCGCTGGCCCTGGCCCCAGAATTTATGGGATACTAAACCCTCTCAAAGCTATTGGTCCCCAGGTACTGTTATCTCCATGGCCAGCAGGACCAACTCAAATGTTCAGCCCCTGCTCTGCTCTGAGGATGGGACTGCAGGGTTGGGAAAGGGTGGTCCTTCAGAGGCTGAGCAGAGAAAGCTGTTCCCCAGGATGGAAGGCGTCCCCATGGCTGCAGGTGGGAGCAGCTTCCTTCTAACAACTGGAGAGGCAGATTTAGAAAGAAGTATAATGTGCAACTGTCATTATAATTCTAGTATTTTGTGTTTTCAAATGTCATTGGGTTAGTTAAACAAACCTTTTCTAAGTTCTTCCTCTGCCTATGTGCTGTTTCCAAGCACTACCCATGCCCCCATTGCTCCTCCTTTGATGAATTCAAAGCTGCTGGAACTAAAACAAAGATGCTGGTGACAAATGTGGCTGACTGGGGCAGGGCTGGGGCCCAAGCCAGAGCCATGGTCTATCCTGGCCTGCCCGTGCCCTTTTGTGCATCTGTTTCTCCTTTTCCTTTAAATGTTCTGACATCAGAATCTCATGGCTTTCCACTGGTTCACTTCTAGGCTAGCTCTTACCTTGCTGTATGACCTTGGACAAGTTCACCTGACCCCTCTGTGTTTTCCCACCTGTGAAGTAGGGCTAGTGATGAGGCAGCCTGCAGGAGCCTCTGCCCACTGAGGGGTGGTGTTTGCTTGTTTCACAGGTTTCTGTAGGACCCTGAGCTGTTGGTGGAGGGGTTGGGCCTCCATGCTGTCTCCTAACTCCCAGCCTGCCCTGGGTCTGGCCTCTACTTTTTGACTGCCAGCAGCAACCTGGCAGACCCTACACTGGCCACCTCAGGATTGTGGCTGATGTCCCTCACATTGATGTCATCCATGGAAGTTTATTTCAAGAGTGGGCAGATGGTCCATGGTCAGGAGCTGGACTTCATGATGCCCCATCTGGATCCTAATGCAGCTGTGCCAATCACTGCCCTGGATGAACCCAGCCCCAAAAGTGGATCTGCTCTAGACAGGATAATTACTTCTGCACCAGATGCCATGACTTCCTCACCTCTTGTTTAAGGGTGCAGAAGGGTGGAAGGGTCAGAATGTTCACTTTCATCCAGTGCTGTCCAATTAGACCCAGAACTTGTGTCACTAGAACAGAGGCTTTTCCCAAAATTATTTCTGATTAAATTTAATATATTTTACACAGTGAAATATGTGCATGACAAAGGAGTAAGACAGTGTAGGAGTTAAAATGAAAGCGCTGCTGCCCCTTTGCTCCCCTTCCAGTACTCTCTGACCTCACCTGTTTCCACCAGTTGTACAGAAAGTGTGAGCTTCTAGTACTCCCCAGCTCTCCTATACCCTCATCACATGGTAGATATATAATTACTGTAGTTTCTTTCCTATTTATCATTGTAGTGTTGAATTCCTTAAAATATAGCAAAATCTTGTAGCTTCCCATCTTGTCAGGAGGATATTGCCAATATCAATTCATCCTATGCCTAAATTCCCTATTATTCTAAGGTTTTATGTGTGTATTTAGTTTTTTCTCTTCGCCCTTTTGTTTTCTCATTGCCTTTCTTTTCTCTTACAGTATCTACTTTTATCACATCCTAAATTTCTTCCAGCATTTTGAGCTTTTCACCTGAAGTCCTCCCTGCTGGGGGACTTTTGTTCCCACCTGGAGTGAGGACTCCCTAGGCCTGGGGTGGAAACTCCTTACTGGCAGTTCCTAAACTACTTGTCTAGGTTTGCTACACTGCTTCCTGAAATGCATACACTTCTCTCTCAGGAGTTCATTGTCTTGTTAGAGAATGTCTTCAGTGAAATTTGCAAGATAAGGAGCCTGGGGATAAAGTTCAGAATTCTTATCTGTCCTCACAGTTAATTGGCAATTTGGTAGGAATAAAATTCAGAGTTGAAAATACTATTCCCGCAGCCAATTGAAGGTATTGTAATACTATTTTATATTTTTCAGTGTTGTTGCTGATGGTTCAGATATTTTTCTGCTATTTAATCCCTCACAGGTTTATCTTTCTTTCAGGAACATTTAAATTCTTTTTTTGTTTGTTTGTTTGTTTTTTGTTTTATATATTTTGTTTTTATATTTCCTTTTGTTTTTTTTGTTTTGTTTTCTTGTTTGTATTTGTGTTTTTCTGAGTCTTTTTTTTTTTTTGAGGTATAATGTTTTTATTCATTACAAATTCAGTTTGCTACTATTTTGTCCAGACTTTTGCATTTATTTAATGCTTTAAACATTTCTATTCATTTTCAAAGATTTACAAACAACCTTTTTAACAAACTTGTTTTTATTTTTAATCTTGGTTGTCTAAAATTTCACAATAATATTCTAGGGTGATGGTCTTTTTTACTTTTTAAAATTTTTAAAAAGAGCTTTAGATTACATAAATATTATATCAAAATACATGGAATTCCTATATAACCCACCTTTTCTCACTCCCATACTTTCCCACATTAACAACGTCTTCCATTAATGTAGTTCATTTGTTATAATTAATGAACACATATTGAAGCATTGTCCTAACCAAGGACTATAGCTTATATTATAGTTTACACTTTGCCCCACACAATTTTATGGGTTTTGACAAAATGTATAATGGCCTTTATCCATCATTTTAATGTCATGCAGGAAATTCCAATATCTCAAAAATACCCCCATGTGATGCCTATTCTTTCCTCTCTCTCCTCTCAGAACCTCTGGTGGCCACTGTTTTTATATCAGTGATACAAATTCTTCCATTTCTAGAATAATCATGTCTACTTTAGTCCATTGTTGCTTTCCCCCTTTATGTTTGTTCATTCCTCAAACTTGAGGATTTTGGGGTGGTGATGTACCCTCTGTTTATAATTGAGAGAAGGCTTAGATCCCATGGGACAGATGGATGGAACAGTATTGCTTGCAGTTACAGATCCTTTCCACTTCCTGGCATGGGCATTGTCCATCATCATCCTTTTGTTAGTTGTCCTGGATGATTTGGATGAACTGGTGAGTAGGTGTTGCAACTCTACTGAGATTCAAGGCTCACCTGGCCAATGAGCTTTCTGAAGGTTTAAGTCTCTGGGATACATATTTAACAAGCAGTGCTAATTATATATTCAAATAAAAGGCAGAAAGGCCATGTGTAGGAAAATTATAAATAAGTCTAACTCTGTTACATTGGGGAGGATCTATTCCTAAGTAAGGCCCATTGACAAGGTGCAGAATTCCTGAGATTGTCTGCCCTACTTATAGTGCCCAGATGTCTCTAGAGCCTTCAGGAGTCCAATGTTTGAAGCACTGTTTACAGTGGCAGTCATGGAGATCCTGCTGAGACTTGCATAAGTGAAAGCTCTGGAATAACTTCCCAACTCACTTTGAAGTCTCCTAGCCATAAAAACTCATTGGTATTTAATATTTCCCCCTTTGGTCAAGCTCTTTTTTCAGATTCATTGCTGGTCAGTTCTTGGTAATAATCCCTCACTGACAGGAAGGCTAATCCTCCTGAGTCATGACCCACCCTTGGAGGAATGTAATGTGTTTATATGGTGAGTTTAGCTTAGAAATAGGCCACATTTGAGCAAGGAGGAAGCTTTCATGTGGTAACTCTTAGGCAATATATAATATTATGCTAATTTTCAATTTCAGTAGAAAAAGTTCATAATATCAAGGGTCTGTTTTAATGGTCTATACTCCTTCAGAAGGCACTGCCCATGTACTTGGGGGATTCTTGCCACTCTATTGGAAAATGTAGCAGGACTTCACAGGATGGGAATTCAATATTCTTTTGGTTATTGTGTGGATATCCATCCACTGAGACAATGCCCCATGACCACTTGAACATATTCATATGCCACAGAGGCATGTCCCAGGTGCACCACTCCCCACACATCCCCCATCACTGACACCCTGCACCAGTGATTCTCCAAAGGCACAGCTGTGTCCCTTCTGTGATCCAAAACCACCCCCAAACTTGGGAATTGTCCTGAATGACATTGCAATGATAGATAAAGGCCATTATGTATCTTCCCATAACCTGCAGAATTATGTGGGTGAAAGTGTAAACTACAATGTGAACTATGGTCCATGCTCAGAGGTAATGCCCCAGGATGCATTTATCAATTGCAATGAATGTGCCACACTAGTAAATGATGTTGTTTATGTGGGAGGGTGTGGGAGGTGTGGGGAGTGAAGCATATGGGAATCACTATTTTTTTGTGTAACATTTATGTAATCTAAGTATCTTTAAAAAAATAAAAATATATATTTAAAACCCCCCCAAAAAAACAAAGCCAAAAAATAAACAAATAAGTAGCCAGAAAATAAAATAATAATTAAAAATAACAAATAATATAAAAAATAAAGGTAAAATAATAATAAACTAAAATTATATTACAACTTTCATTCCTGTAAGATCTGTTATACTTTATGTACAGTGAAAATTTCTTCTGTATGTTTCCCCAGTTTTTATTTTATTCACTTTATCTTCAACGAAGCTTTAGTTTACAGAAAAGTCACAGAAAAAACATAGGGGATTCCCATATACCCAAACACCTCTTACTCTCCCTTTCTCCCACAATAATACCACTTTACATGTGTATGGTACATTCATTAAAATTGATGTCAAATATCTAAGCATTGCTACTAACCATGGTCAGTGGTTTACATTGTGATTTACATTTTTTCCATACACTTTAAAGGATTAGACAAAATTGATATGTCCTGTATTCATCATTGCAAGATCATGCAGAAGAATTCCAATGCCCTGAAAATGCCTTTTGTTCCATCTATTCTTCCCTCCCAGTATTAGTCAGCCAAAGGGGTGATGATGCAAAGTAGTAGAAGTCTGTTGGCTTTTATAAAGTGTATATATTTGGGGTAAAAGCTTACATTGACAAGGCCTTAAAGAGTCCAACTCAAGGTTGAATTCTCATCCAAAGTCAGTTGCCACATGTTGAAACGAGATGGTGAATGATGTCTGTGAGGGTTCAGCTTTCCTCTTTCCTCAGGCTCTGTGGGCCCAGTTTCTTCTGATCTCAGCTGTAGGCTGGCATAGGGCTCAGCTGTTCTGTTCCCCTCAGCTGTAAACTCTCAGGCAAAAGGCTCATCTCTCTTCCTGGGGCTGTAGGAAAAAAGTTCTCTTCCATGTCTATGAATCTCACTTCATCTGTATCTTTTTCTATGTGACTTTTTGATTGAGTATCCATTTATATAGCCCAGCAAGGGCATGGAGACTCAACCCTGAGTTCCTCCCAACTGATATGATTGAATCAAAACCTTAATCTTAACATAATTTAATCAAAGACACTTCAGCTGCATCTAATACAATGAAAGGGTATCATACCCAGAAAAACAGACAAGTTTACAAACATAATCTATACCTCTTTTTGGAATTCATAAATATCAAAGTGCCATACTCTCCCCTCTCCCTCAGGGCCTATGGTAAACACTAATTCTCAATCTTTGAAGAATAATGTTCATAGTTATATGCAATAATATTGTGGTCTTGACATATTGGTCTGTTTTCTTTTATCAGGCACTGCCTTTGTTCTCCAGAGATTTTTGCCCCTCTAATTGAGAATATAGCAGGTCTTGCCAGGATGGAAGTTTAACATTTTCTTCTTTATTGTGTGGGTCTCCACCCACTGAGATAACACACTATGAAAAGATAAACACTTTCATATTCCTTAAAGGCATGCCCCTGATTCATCCTACCCTGCATATCATCCCACCTCCGACGTCCTGCCCCAGTAATCCTCCCCTGCTATATTTGCCAAAAGAACATTCCCACCATTGTAGCTTTTTTTTTGCTTACAAAAATGTTATATATATACATATATTTTAAGAGGTGCTTAGATTACCCAAAATATTACACGGAACCCACTGGGATTCCCATGTTGCCCACCTCCCACACCTCCCACCACATCCCACACAAACATCTCCCACAAGTGTGGCCCACCACCCTCAATGAACTTACACATTCTGGAGCCTTGCCACCAACTATAGACCACAGTTCACACTGTAGACCACACTGCAAATCCCCTGAGTTCACCTGCTGCTTCCTCCAAACATCTCCCCCCACTCATGGAGAGTCCAACTCAAGCCCCCACCCTACTCCCCTTCACAATAATGTTCTAGAGTGAAGAACATTTAAAATCTTCTTGATGCAAAGCCTCTCAATTTAAAGTCCTCCTTTAAGCTCTGAGCAATTTTGTACTATTTCTTTGATAACATTCTTAGATAATTTCCTTTCTCTGCCTACTCTGTACTCTCTTCATAGCATGTATATATGTTTTTAAACTTATTGACGTATATCACTCATACATAAACATACATAAACAATAAGTGTATAGTAATAGTTGTGAACTTACAAAACAAACATACATAATATCATACAGGGCTCTCATACCTCACCCTACCACCAATACCTTGCATTGTTGTGAAACATTTTTAACTAATGATGAAAGAGCATCCTCAAAATAATACTACTAACCAAAGTATTTTACATTTGGTGTATTTTCCTCCAAATCACTCTATTATTATTATTATAATTATTATATCACTTATACATGAACATACATAAACAATAAGTGTGTAGTAAAATTTGTGAACTTATAAAGCAAACATGCATAACAGCATACAGGGGTTCCATATATCAACCCAACACCAACACCTTGCAATGTTGTGAGACATTTATTACAAATTATAAAAGAATATCATTAAAACCTTACTACTAACTATAGTCCATATCTTATGTTTGGTGTATTTCCCCCCAACACCCTATTATTATTTTTTAAATATATTTTATTGCCAAAGTTATGAACTTACAAAACAATCATACACATGTGCAGAATTCCCATACAATACTCCTTTATCAACACACTACACTATGGTGGGACATTTGTTAGAGATTATGAGATAATATCATCAGACTAATACCACCAATCATGGTCCATAGTGTACTTTTGGCACACTTTTTCCCCCATTATCAACAAAGTATATCTTTGGCATAGATGCATGAATGTTACAGTATTGCTGATAACTACAGTCCATTGGTTACTCCAGTTGTATTTTCCCATGCTTCTCCACACTCCCACCACCCTGCAATAGTGATGTCCATATGCTCTAGCTCACAAAGGACACTCTTGCATCTGTCCTATCAACCATAATACTCACCCACCTGTGGATTTACTTTCTTATTCAATTCATAGGTTATTCTAAGCTTTCTTTCAATTGACATTTATTTCCTTAGACTACTCATTCCAGCCACATTCCCATTTATACCCCAGTTGTTATTCACTATAATGTAATACCATCAATTCTATACATTTCCACACTTTTGCAGTAAAGATAATTAAAGCATCTACATACATTAACATCAGTAGTCCATCTCAGTCCTCCTATTATCTCCTTTAAGAATCTACCACCTACCATCAGGTCTTGAAGATGTTTTCCTATAATTTCTTCTAGAAGCTTTATGGTTCTTGCTTTTATATTTAGGTGTTTGATCCATTTTTAGTTAAATTTTGTATAAAGCATGAGATAGGGGTCCTCTTTCTTTCTTTCAGCTATGGATATCCAGTTATCCCAGTACCATTTGTTGAATGGACTGTTCTGCCCAAGCTGGGTGGGTTTGACAGGTTTGTCAAAAATCACTTAACCATAGATAAAAGGTTCTGTTTCAGAAACATAAATTTGGTTCCATTGGCTATGTGTCCTCTTTATGCCAGTATCATGCTGTTTTTACCACTCTAGTTAGGTAATATGATTTATAGTCTAGACATGAGCATCCTCCAACTTTGTTTTTCCTTTTTAAGATGTTTCTGACTATTCAGGACCCCTTACCATTCCGAATAAATTTCATAGTTGTGTTTTCCATTTATTTAAAAATGCTGGTGGAATTTTTATTGGGATTATATTGAATCTGTATATCAATTTGGGTAGGAAAACAGATGTGACTCAAGTGATTGAGCTCCTGTCTACCACATGGAAGGTCCTGGGTTCAGTTTCTGGTGACTTTTAGGGAGGATGAATAAGACAGTGAGCTGATGTGATGGCCAAGTGTGGTGAGCTGATGTAACAAGAAATACGAGAAAGAAAACATAATGAGAGACACAACAAAGTGGGGAGCAGAGGTGACTCAAGTAGACCTCCCACATGGAAGTTCCCTGGTTCAGTTCACGGTGCCTCCTAATAAAAGGGAAGACAAGCATAAAACTAACAGACACAGAGAGCACAGATGGAGAGGGGGTTGGGAGAAATAAATTAAATAAATCCTTGAAAAATTTTGGATAGCATTGACATCTTGATGATATTTAGCCTTCCAATCCATAAGCATGGAGTGTTTTTCCAATTATTTAGATCTTTTTTGAATTAACAACTCATTGTTTTCTGAATACAAGTGCTTTACATGCTTGGATAAGTTTATTCCTAGATATGTGATTCTTTTAGTTGCTATTGCAAGTGGAATTTTTTTCCCGACTTCCTCCTGATTGCATATTACTAGTGTCATTTAAAATCCATTTCATCTGATATAAGTACAGCTACTACAGCTTTTTTTTTGTTACTGCATGTGTGAAATACCTTTTTTCAGCCTTTCAGTGTCCTTCTATTGGTATCCTTGGTCTAAAATGTTTCTTGCAGACAGCATATAGATGGTCATATTTTCTTATCCATTCCACCGGTCTGTGTCTTTTGAATGGGGAGTTTAATCCATTAATATTCAATGTTATTACTGTAAAAACTGTTCTTATTTCACCCATTTTGATCTTTGAGGTTTATCTGTCATATTATATATATATATTTTTTTTTAATTTGATAAGATTTATATTTTGAATGGGTATTGAATTATTTTTTGTTTTTTCTTTTTTTTTATTATGGGTAAAAATCAAAATTCTCACAATATATACAAACTTTTTCAAAATGATATATAAATATATATGCATATATGTGTATTTCCTTACAAAATAGTTTTATATATATATATATACATATATACATATATTTTAAGAGGTGCTTAGATTACCCAAAATATTACATGGAACCCACTGGGATACCCATGTTGCCCACCTCCCACACCTCCCACCACATCCCACACAAACATCTCCCACAGTGTGGCCCACCACCCTCAATGAACTTACACATCCTGGAGCCTTGCCACCAACCATAGACCACATTTCACACTGTAGACCACACTCTCTCCCACTCAGTTCTGAGTGGTGTGTGCAGATTTAAAATGGCCTACATCCATTGCCACAACAGTACTCAGGATAATCTCCAACTCCCAAAGAAGCCCCTGTATTTCAACTGCTCATCCCCCTCCCTACCACAAAAGTGTCAAGTGGCCACTGGCTCCACCTCATTGTTATAATTTCTTGCATTGCTAGAATCACCATATGTGAACAATAGAATACCATCAAGTCCACTCTAGTCCATAGTTCTTCCCCCAATCCTGAGGGGACTGGGATGGTGATGTCCACTCCAACTCCAAGTGAGAGAGGGCTTATATCCCATGGATATGGTGGGTGGGATGATGCTGCCTGCAGATGCAGGCCCTCTCCATTCCCTGGGATGGCCATTGCCCATCGTTGTCTCCTCACCAGGTGACTTGGATGAGGCCATTGAGCTGTAGGGTAAGAGTTGCAGCTCCACGTAGATTTCATGCACACCTGGCACATAGGTAGGCGGAGGCTCCAGTCTGGAAGTATACCTAAAAACTCCAGCATTGCATATAGGTTTGAATAGAAGGACTGGTGAACCATGTGCAGGGAGGACTTATTTGAGTCTAAATCTGTCACTCTCAGGAGCACAGATTCCAAAATAGAACCCACTGATAAGGAATCAGTCTCTGGGGCTATCCCCCCTTATATAGGACCAGGGTGTCTCCGGAGCTCTCAGGAACCCCAATGAGTGGGATGATAGGCACTTAGATGTTCTATGAGCTCCTACTGAGGTGTGCGTAAGAGTTACCTCTGGGATGACCTCCCGGCTCTCTTTGAAGTCTCTTAGCCACTTGAACTCATTTGTCTTTACCATTTCCCCCTTTTATTCAAGGTCTTTTTCCAGTTGTGTTGCCAGTTGGCACTTGGTATTAATCCCTCGTTGCCAGGGAGGCTCATCCCCGGGAGTTATGTCCCATGTTGGGGGGAAGGTAATGCACTCATATGCTGAGTTTGGCTTAGAGAGAGACCACATCTGAGCAACAAGGAGGCTCTCAGGTGGCAACCCTTAGGCACCCCACAACTGCAGGCTAAGTCTCAGTTACAAGAGCAAAGACTCACAAGGGTAGTCATCAATAAAAAAAACACATCAGTGGGTCATGCTATTTTGACAGGCACTGTCCCTACACTCAGAGGACTATTGGTGCTCCCTTGGAGACTGTGGCAGAGCTCTCCAGGCTAGGAATTCAGATTCCCTCATTTATTGTGTGATTATCCACCCATCGTGACCATGCCCCATCCCCCGATCCTTTGAATGATTTTGTATATCTTTCATGTATATTCGGATGAACCAATCCCCACGAAACCAACCCAGACACCCCCCCCAATGATCCTCCGCAGTACCCATTGTAACCCATCTGTGATCCAAATCCTCCATGAACATTTAGTCCATAAAATAATCAAATACACTTACTAGGAAAAAAGAAACAAGTGTGATAAGCTTACATGCAAGAGACAAACATAAGGAAACTCAGGGGAAAAAAAAAAAAGAGAGAGAGAGAAGGAAAAAAAACAAATAATCAAACAAAGAACAAAACAAAATAAAATATAATTAGTGGATTGGGACATTCAAAAAATGGGCAAAAAAGCAAAGGAAATGCCATATATATATATATATATATATATATTCATTTTTTTTGCCTTTCTCTTTTCTTTTTTCCCTTTTATCCTTCCCTTTATCACTGTGTTATCGGATGTCTGGTGTGCCATGACACCTTCCTCCTCTCAATCCCCATTGTCTCCCAATTTTTCATTAAATTTTCAAAGAAGTTTTAGGTCACAGCAAAGTCACACACGGAGTGCCGGAGACTCCCAGATACCAAACCACCCCCCTTCCCCACCCCATATTAACTCCCCGCCACTTTTTTTTTGGTTGTTAGCATTGTTATAACTGTTATGCAGATAGCAAAATATAGCAACTAAACATTGTCAGTGATTTACAGTATAGTTTACAATTTAGATGATACAGTTTAATAATTTTGATGATATTTACCATGTCCTGTGTACATTACTGTAAGGTAATGAAAAACCTTCCCCATGACCACCAAACAACCCATTAGATCTTCACTGTTCCCTTCTCCCCAGTCCCCAGGGCCCGTGATACCCCCCTCTCTCAACCCATGGAATGTCAAGATTCACATTTACATACCCTGGGGATTGGAACCAGCCCTTCCTAATCCACCCACCGCCAGGTGCTGCACCACCAAACCCAGGAACACCACCACTCATCTGCCCCATCCCCCAACATGCAACCACACTCTAACCTTTTACCATAGATTATGTCCATATGGGTGATGGCTCAAAGCCTGCTCTTCTCTTACTCTCCTTTGTTAACCTATCTTTCGGACAACGGTTCTCAGAGACTGCTCACTTTCCTCAGTTCAGATCAGTGAGGTCATATACTGTTGATCCCTCAGTGCCTGGCTTGCTTCACTCAACATAAGGTCTTCAAGATTCATCCACGTTATTCCATGTGTTAGCACTTTGTTCCTTCTTACCGCTGAGTAATATTCCATTGTATGTATGTGCCACATTTTGCTTATCCATTCGTCTGTTGATGGGCACCGGGGCTGATTCCAACTTTTGGCAATGGTGAACAATGCCGCTATGAACATTGATGTGCATATATATGTTTGTATTTTTATTTTCAGTTCTTCTGGGTATATACCCAGCAGTGGAATTGCTGGATCATATGGAAGATCTATTGCTAGTTTTTGAGGAACCGCCAAACTGTCCTCCACAGTGGCTGGACCATACCGCAG
>JAKSZT010054267.1:7207367-7269076 GCA_026826555.1 Tolypeutes matacus | reverse complement strand
AATTCGTGGCTGGAAGTTTTTTTCTTTTAGTGTTTTGACTATGTCATGCCACTGTCTTCTTGCCTCCATGGTTTCAGCTGAGAAACCAGCACTTAATCTTATTATGCTTCCCTTGTATGTGAGGGTTCTCTTTTCTCTTGCTGCCTTGAGTATTTTCTCTTTGTCTTGAGCATTGGACAATTTGAGAAGTATATGTCTTGGGGTTCATCTGTTGATATTTATACTATTTGGGATGTGCTGTGCTTCCTGGATCTGCACATCCATCTCTCTCAATAGAGTTGGGAAGTTTTCAGCCATAACTTCCTTCAACACTCTTTCTGTTCCCTTTCCCTTCTCTTCTCCTTCTGGGATGCCCATAATGCGTATGTTTGTGCATCTTGCATTATCAGTTAATTCCCTGAGACCATACTCGATTTTTTTTATCTTTTTGGCTATTTTTTCTACCATCTCTTTGATTCAACTGTATTGTCTTCCATATCACTAATTCTTTCCTCTGCCTGTTCAATTCTGCTGCCATGTGAGTCCAGCGTCTTTTTCATTTCTTGACTTGTGTCTTTGTTCTCCAACATATCCATTACCTTTTTAGGTGTGTTAGCTATTTCTTCAGTATGTTCTCCCAGTGTCTTCTTTATATCCTTAATCTCTTCCTTCAGTTCTTTAAGTTGGTCCATCATATTTGTTTGGATAGCTTTGATTAGTTGTTCGATGTACTGCATTGCTTCCTGGTTTTTATTTTGTGCACTGGACTGGTCCATGTTTTCCAGTTTCTCAGAGTCATTTGTATTTTTCTGTTGCCCTCTGGTCATCATATTATCTTGATGGGTTTGTTCAGTTGATTAGCTTTTCTCTATGCTCTAGAATTTTATTTAGCTGTTGGTTCTGCGTGTGAGTTTAGTTTTCTCTTTGGCAGTTTTTCTTCTTATTTTATTTCCTTGCTTCTTTCTATGTTCCCTTGAAGGCAAAAGGTTAGGGCCAGAGGAATCAAAAGATGTAAGGAAGGCAGAAGGATAATAGAAATGTTGATAAAAGTTAGAAGAGGGGCAAAATGAGACTTAATGAGATGAATATTTAACTTGTGTAGGCAGTGTAGAGTACTAGGAAACAATATGGAGTTCTTACAATGGACTGGGAAAACAAATGAAGGAATATATATATATAGTGATTTAGAAGGCTAGAATTATGAAGAGGGAGAGAAATAGTAGAGAAAGGTCTGAAAGGAAAAAGTTAATACTAATTAAAAAAAAGAAAAAAGAAGAAGAAGAAAGCAAAATAGATGGGATAGAAATTGACACCCTTAAGTTGTGGGCCTATGAAAAAATGTTGTCTCTAAGAGCCACAACAGAAAACAGAAGGCAGAAAGATGCAGGAAGGATAAGCGATAGTTTGTAATACAGAATCAATATATACAGCAATTGGGAAATTACTGAATAAGAAGCCCAGCAAAGATGCGACCAGCTGCCAGCACCTATTTAAAAAAAAAAAAATAGAAGGAAAAAGGAAGGGGGGAGGAAAACGGGAATAATAGCAATAGACCAGAAAGTAACAGAGAGAAACCAAAGATCCACACAGGCAAGCAGTCAAACAGAGCTAAGGGGGGTCAATGATTCCCCTAGGGTCCACGTGGATTCTTCCTGCCTACTTGTGTTTATCAATGAATTTCCCCACAGGTTCTATATGCAGGTCCTGAAGCAGCTTTTAGGTATTAAACTAAATTAAAAAGAATTTGTTTTTCATTTGTTGAGGTGACCTCACTTTTTTTTTTTTAGCCAAATGCAGGACCCAGAATAATTCCTCCTATAAACCAACCCCCTTACGGAAGGGACCCTAGCTGGGCCCTTGGAAATTAATCAAGCACGTCCCACTTTCTGGACTCCCCAGGTTAGCTGAAGCTCTTATGTTAGTCAGTGAGGAGTGCTAAAGATGGCGGATTCCGCCCCTTCTGGCGCCAAGCTCCAGCGTCACCGGGCTGCTCAGGAAATCAGTTTGAGTGCAGATTCGCGTCTGCTCTCAGCCTGATGCTGCTTCAGGTCGGCTTATCTGGTCCCCAAAGCTATGGTGCAGTGCAGGCAGCCAGATCGATGTCTAAAAATATAAAATACCCTTCCCTGTCTTCCAACAGAACCCTCCCTTTTTGGGAAGTGTTCCTTCCTCCTGGCTCCGCAGTGGCCCGGGTCTTGTCCCTGGGTGGCTAGGGAAATCAGCTACGTTCCCCGACCAAAATCCCCCCTCCGGTTCACCGGGTGCTGATTAGCTCATTTGCTCTGTTCACACAAGGTCCAAGGGGCGCCAGGCAGCCAGATCCCCAGAAAGTAAAACTTTTTCGCCCCGCCCGTGGCTCCAAATGGCCATTTTATTTTTTTTTTCCCTAACCTCGGGGCTAAGCTGCCTATGCCAACCTCCACTGGCAGCCTCAAAACTCACGAATCTCCACCGTTTGGTCCACGCCTCCGATCTGCGCAGATCTTCTCACTCTACGCGTGCACAGCACAGACCCCCGGGCAGGACCCCGTCCACAATCCGCCTTGCTCTGGGAGCTTGCAGTGTGCGCCCTCCTATACTAACACCATCTTGTCCACTCTCCTGTCATATTATATTTTCACCTCTCTTTTGAGACTTTTAGTTATTTCTACTGATATAATCTTCATTCTAGACACTCTTCCAAGCCTCTCTCTTCTGTCTTTTCTTTTCAGAATATAGCACACCTTTAAGTATTTCCTGCTAGGTTGGTCTCCTTGTTAGAAACTCTCTTAGTTTCTATTTATGTGTGAATATACTAAGCTTGCTCTCATTTTTGAAAGATAATTTTTCCTGAAATAAGATTCTTGGCTGGAAGATTTTCTCTTGCAGTATCTTAAATATATCATAACACTGTCTTCTTGCATCCATGGTTTCTGATGAGAAATCAGCACTTTTTCTTATTGAGTATCCCTTAGATATTATGCATTGCTTTTCACTTGCTGCTCTCAGAATTCTTTCTTTGTCTTTGACATTTGACCTACTGATTATGTGTGTCTCAGAGTTGGTCTATTCAGATTTATTTGGAGGAGAGTACGTTGTGCTTCTTGCACACAGATATATATGTCCTTCAGTAGGGTTGAGAAATTTTCTACCATTATTTCTTCAAATAGTCCTCCTGTCCCCTTTCCCTTCTCTTCTCCTTCTGGTAAACCCATGACACATGTTTGCACATCTCTTGCTGCTGTTTAGTTCCCTGAGAACTTGTTCATTTTTTTCCATTCTATTCTTCTTCTATTCTTTTTTATGTTTGCTTTTGGAGGCCAATTCATCAAATTCACAAATCATTTTTCTGCTTCCTCAAATCTGTTATTATAAGATTCCAATGTATTTTTTAAAGATTTATTTTTATTTATTTATTCCCATTCTTGCTGATTTTGCATTTGCTGTCTTGCTCTCTGTGCTCGTTCACTGTGTGTTCTCTGTGTCTGCTTGTCTTCTCTCCTTCTCATCTTCTCTTTAGAAGGCACCGTGAACTGATCCTGGGACCTACCATATGATTGAGCCACACCCACCTCCCCCAATATATTTTTAATTTCATTTCTTATGCCTTTCATTTTATTTCTGCTATTATTCTATGTGTGCTTTCAAATTCTTCTTTGTGCTCATCCAATGTCATTTTAATATCCTTACTCTTTTCAGACATTTCATTGAATTTATGAAGTACATTTGTTTGAATATCTATTATTAGTTGTGTCCACACGTTTATGTCATCTGGAGGTTATTCTCTTCTTTCATTGGCCATATCTTCCTGTTTCTTGGTATGGATTGTAATTTTTTGTTGGAGTCTTGGCATCTGGATTACTAGATCTATTTATTCCAGGTGCAGTTTCTCTCTTAAGTTTAGGGCTTTCTTGCACTTTCTCCCTTACTGGTTGTATAACAGGAGCTGGGGATGTAGTTGATGTTATAAACTGTGGAGGATTCAAGCTGACTGCATTGCCTCAGGAACTGAAGAATCTTCTCTCAACTTTCTCCTTTGCCAGGGGCAGGGACAGAGCGACAGACATGTGTAATAATCCAAGCCATGGAGGACACAAGATGGCATCAGTTTAGGAGGACACTCGCTGACTCTCTCTCTGAGGATGGCTGATTGGGGACAGGGTCCTGCCCAGGGGTCTGGGCTGGGGTTGCATGTAGCAAGAATCAAGGGGACATTGGTCTGGAGGGAGATGGATGGCACAGATTACTTTTGAGAGATTCGTGAGTTTCTCCCCTGACTGTGGTGGTTAACACAGGTGGCTGAGCCCCACCCTCAGGGAAAAAGGCTGGTTTGAGCCATGACTCCCACTGGCAACCTGGTGAGAGGGAGCATTCTCTGAGAGTGGGAGGATTCTGGTGGAGGGTCGAGAGGGGTTTTCTTTCTGTGTATTTGGCTTCCAGGAACCCCTTGCAGCTTTGGGGAACAAAATAGCTGGCTTAAAGCAGCACCAGGTTGAGGGGAGTGGTGAATCTGCTGAGGAAGGTTAATTTACCTAGCTACCCAGGGATATGTCCCAATCCCCACTGGCAACCTGCTGAGAGGGAGCATTCTCCAAGAGTGGGAGGGTTCTGACAGAAGGTGGAGAGGGCTTTCCTTTCTGTGGATTTGTCTGCCTAGACCACCTCATAGCTTTGGGGAGCAGATAAGCTGGCTTGAAGCAGAGCCAGGCTGAGGGGAGAGGTGAATCTACTGAGGAAACCTGATTTACCCAACATCTCAGGTCATACTGAGCCTTGGCTCCAGAGGGGGTGGAGTCAGCCAATTTTATCATTCTGCACCGACAAGCATCAGAGCTTCAGCTCACCTGGGGAGGCCAGGAAGTGGGAAGTGCTTGATTAGTTTCCAGGAGCCTAGTTAGGGTGAAGGGGGTGGTCTAGAAGAGGACTTCTTTTGGGTCCTTTATTTTGTCCAAAAAATAATTTGCTTTAAAAAATAAAAATGGAAATTTTTCTTTTTAAATTTAGTTTAATAGCCAAAATCTGCCTGAAAACCTGCAGATAGGACTTTGCAGGCCAATTATTGATGAACACAAGCAGGCTGAGAGGTTCCACAAGGTCCCATGAAGGAACACTGTTCTTCCTTATTTTTGTTTGACTGCTTGCTTGTATGGTTGGTTGGTTTTTCTTTGTTTATTTGTTGTCTCTTTCTTTTTCTTTCCTCTTTCCTCCCCCCCTTCTTTTTTCTCTCTTTCTTTCTCTCTCTCTTTCTTTCTTTCTTTCTTTCCTTCTTTCTTTCTTTCTTTCTTTCTTTCTTTCTTTCTTTCTTTCTTTCTTTCTTTCTTTCTTTCTTTCTTTCTTTCTTTCTTCTTTCTTTCTTTCTTTCTTCTTTCTTTCTAAATTTTAAATTAGGCGCTGCTAGCTTCTCTCTCCTTTGCTATGCTTCTTCTTCAGTGATTTCCCATTCTCTGTCTATATTGATTTTGTCTCCCAATGCTATCTCTTTTCCTTACATCATCTTTCTGCCTTCTGCTTTCTGATGTGGTTCTTACATACCACATTTTTTCATTAGCCCACAACTTCAAGGGTGTCAATTTCTATTCTATCTATTCTGTTTTCTTCATTTTTTATTAATATTAACTTTTTTCCTTTCAGCCCTTTCTTTTTTTTCTTTCTTTTTTTTTTTTTTTAGAACAAATAAAGGTTATTTATTCAGACCTTGCCAATGGGGATCAGCCACCATTACTTGCGTTTGACAGAGACTCAAAGTCAGGCAGAGGAGTGGGATCCATAAGCCCTCTCTCACTTGGAGGTGGAGTGGATGTCACCTTCCCAGTCCCCTCAGGATTGGGGGAAGAGCTATGGACTAGAGTGGACTTAATGGTATTCTGTTGTAGACATATTGTGATTCAAGCAATGGAAGAAATTATAACAGTGAGGTGGAGCCGGTGGCCACTGGATGCTTTCGGTGCAGGGAGGGGAAGGGCAGTTGAAAAACAGGGGCTTTTTTGGGACTTGGGGGTTGTCCTGAGTGGCACTGTGACAACAGATGTAGACCATTTTACATCAGCACATACCATGCAGAACTGTGTGGGAGAGAGTGTGGTCCACGATGTGAACTGTGGTCTATGCTTGGTGGCAAGGCCCCAAGATGTGTATATCCATTACGGGTGATGTGCCACATTGATGAAAGATGTTTGTGTGGGATGTTGTGGGAGGTTTGGGAGGTGAGGAACATGGGAATCCCTCTAATTTCTGTGTAATATCTAGGTAATCTAAGCACCTTTTAAATATATATATATATATATATATATATATATATATATATATATATATATTAAATAAAGAAAATATAGCCATTCAGAAAGAGTTTTCTTAAGTATTTACAGTCCTTTATTAAACAGATAAATTGGAAATTTTAAGTAAAGCTATTCAGAGATATAGACTGCAAAGAATATTTTTTATTTTATATGCTAATTGTCATATTTATCATGCAAATGTTTGGATCTTATTAAATCTGTAGGTAAGCTCACAGCCCTTACTTGTGATTCCTACACCCACCTATCACTGTTGTTTATGTTCAAACCATGGGGAACTTCTGATCGGATTTTCATTGTGTTTCTAACTTTTTGTGTCTATGGAAACGTTTTGCATTACTGTGTTTCTTGACTTCAAAAATATCAGAGTTGAGTTAAAAGTGTGAAGGTCTTTTCATTCCATTTTTGTTTTTACTGACATGCATTTTTATCATCTTGAGATCTATTTATTGCTGTTCTTGTTTTAAAATTTCACCTCCTATCTCTTCAACTAGAATGTAAGCTCCCAAGGGCAAAAGTCATAGTTTGTCTGCTTTGTATCTTCTATGGTGGTGCTACTCAAAGTACCAGTGGTCCAAATATTTCTTTCTATTCCCTACCAAGTTCAGAAATTTGCACCAAAATGTAATTCGACCACATGCTGGATATCAGCCACATCACTAAGCATGCTGTTTAGTTTGGCCAACATTTTCTCGTAGCAGGACTTTCTTGATGAAATAATCTGCATGTTGATTTCTATTCTGGAGTAAGCTCCTTATGTGACCATAACAAATGATTCTGAGAAAAACAGCAGTTTGCAGATGGTACTTTAAGTAGTACTGCTCAATAGAACATCACAAAAGATTGTCAATAACTATTTGTCTGATAAATGGTTCATCCATTTGGTTCATCCATTCATTTATGAGAGACTGAATATAAAAATGGGCAATGACCAGGAAAATCTAACCCTAGCAGTAACCAGACCAGGAAAGTCTGGCCCACTGCCTACAACAATAAGTCCAGGAAGCTGGCCATTATCTACAGCAAACATCTCAAAAAGTCAACTCACAATCCCTGTAACAATCAATCCAAACTAGACAGGACTTGACTGATAATGTACTGCTTCCCTAAGTTTTGCCCCCACTTCCAACTTAGTACCAACCAGAAAAAGCCAAATATCCTCCCCCAACCAACCACATAGAAACCCTGCTTCTAATTAGCCTATCTCCACCTTCCCCATGTCAACAGCTTCAAATCAGGGCATATCTGAAGTCTCCCCATTTTTCCACTACAATGCTTTCCCACTCAGCCCTTTCTTTAATCTTTCTCTCTCTCCTCATCATTCTAGACTTCTAAATAATTATATATATTTACTTCTATTTGGTTTCCCAGTCCATTGTAGGTACTCCACTTTTTTTTCCTATTACTCTATACTGCCTACATGAGTTAAATATTCATTTTACTAAGACTTATATGGCTCCTCTTCTAACTTTTTTCAATATTACTATTATCCTTCTTCCTTTCCCACATCTTTTGATTCCTCTGGCACTAATCTTTTGCTTTCAAGGGAATATAGAAAGAAGCAAGGAAATAAAATAAGAGGAAAAAGTATCAAAGGAAAACTTAACAAACACACAGAACCACCAGCTAAATAAAACTCTAGAGTGGAAAGAGAAGCTATTTAATTGAATAAACCCATTGAGATAAAATGATGACAAGAGGGCAACAAAAAATTGCAAGCCACATTGAGAAACAGGAAGACATAGACCAGTCCAATGAACAAACTGAAAACCAGGAAGAGATGTAGAACATCGAACAACTAATCAAAGCTGTCCAAACAAATAACATAGACCAACTTAATGAAGTGAAGGAAGAGATTAAGGATATTAAGAAGGCACTGGGAGAACATACTGAAGAAATTGTAAACATACATAAAAAGATAATGGATATGATGGTGATCAATGGTACAATCCAAGAAAAAAAAAGATTCTGGATACACATAACAGCAGATTTTAATAGGCAGAAGAAAGAATAAGTGATGTGGAAGAGAATATACCTGAAATCAAACAGATAGTAGAACAGATAGATAAAAAGATAGAAAAAATGCAGCAGGGACTTAGGGACTTAACTGACAACACAAACTACACAAACATATGCATTATATGCATCCCAGAAGGAGAAGAGAAGGAAAAGGGAACAAAAGTAGTGTTGAAGGAAATAATGGCTGAAAACTTCCCAACCCTATTGAGGGACATGGATGTACAAGCCCAGGAAGCACAGTGCACCCCAAACAGTATAAATCCCAACAGGCCTACTCCAAGACATATAATTATCAAAATGTCCAATGCTCAAGACAAAGAGAAAATAGTCAAGGCAACAAGAGAAAAGAGAACCATCATATACAAGGGAAGCACAATAAGATTAAGTGCTGATTTCTCATCTGAAACCATGGAGACAAAAAGACAGTGGTATAACATAGTCAAGGTACTAAAATAAAAAAACTTACAACCACAAAATCTCTATGTAGCAAAGCTGGCATTCAAAAATGATGGAGAGTTCAAAATATTCACATACAAACAGAAATTAAGAGAGTTTGCCAATAAGATACCTGCCCTTCAAGAAATACTGAAGGAAGTTCTACAGGTTGAAAGTAAAAAACAGGAGAGAAAGAGTTGGAGGAAAGTATTAGAACACCTAAAAAGACAAAAAGAGAAATAAAAACAACATACGACATGCATAAACCCAAAGAAAATATGGTTGATATAAGATATTCACTGAGAGTAACATCACTGAATGTGAGTGGATTAAACTCACCAGTCAAGAGACACAGATTGGCAGAATGGATGAGGAATATGATCCATCTATATGCTGTCTACAAGAAACCCACCTTCAACCCAGTGATTCAAGGAGGCAGAAGTGAATGGATGGAAAACAATTTTACAAGCAAACAATAACCAAAAAAAGGGCAGAAGTAGCTATCCTAATATCAGACAAAATCGACTTTTAATGAAAAACTCTTGTAGTAGACAAATATGGATACTATATATTAGTAAAAGGGGTACTCTTTCAAGGAGAGAGAACAATCATAAACATTTATGCACTAGTCGTGGTGCCTCAAAATACATAAGGCAAACATTGGAAAAACTAAGTGGAGAAATAAATGCCTGTACAATTATAGTGGGGGACTTTAATACACTATTATCACCATTAGACAGAATATCTAGACAGAGAATCAATAAAGAAACAAAGACTCTGAACAATACATTATAGGACCTGGACCTAATAGATATATGCAGAATGCTACACCCAAATAGAGCAGTATATACATTCTTCTCGAGAGCACATGAAAGACAGATCACATGCTAGGCACATAATAAGTCTCAATGAATTCAGAAACATTGAGAATATACAAAGTAATTTCTCTGACTACAATGGAATGCAATTGGAAATCACTAAGGGACAGAGAATCGGATTAGGCACAAAGATATGGAAGTTAAGCAACAACTCTTAGGCAAACAGTGGGTCAAGGAGGAAATCTCAAAAGAAATCAGTAACTACCTTGAAATGAATGAAAATGACAACAAAACATATCAAAACCTATGGGATGCAGTCTAACCTTTACTTAGAGGGAAATTCATATCCATAAATGAATAATTATAAAAGAACAAAGAGCTAAAATTGAAGACCTAACTGCACACCTGGAGGAACTGGAGAAACAACAACAAACTAACCCAAAAGGAAGTAGAAAGAAGGAAATAACAGAGATTAGGACAGAACTAAATGAAAGAGAAAATAAGAAAGCACTAAAAAAAATAAAGAAAACCAAAAGGTGGTTCTCTGAGAAGATCAATAAAATTGACAAACCCTTAGCCATAGTGACAAAGAAAAAGAGAGGGTGCATATGCAAATACACAAAATATGGAATAAGGAAGGTGATTTCACTACGGACCCCAAGGAAATAAAGAGCATCATAAGAGGATATTTTGAAAAGTTATATGCTAAAAAGAATGATAATTTAGAAGAAATGGACAAATTCCTAGAAACTCACATGCAGCCTACATTGATGAAAGAAGAAATTGATGAACTCAACAGACCAATTACAAGTAAAGATATAGACTCAGTCATCAAAATCCTCCCAACTAAGAAGAGCCCAGAACCAGATAGCTTCACAGGTGAATTCTACCAAACATTCCAGAAAAAGCTAACACCAATCTTGTTTAGCTCTTCCAAAAAATAGAAGTAGAAGGAACATTGCCTTATTCATTCTATGATGTCAACCTTACCCTAATATCAAAGCCAAACAAAGATACCATAAAAAAGGAAAATTACAGACCAATTTCTCTAATGAACCTCAATGCTAAAATCCTCAACAAAATACTTTCTAATTGCATTCAACAACATATCAAAAGAATTATACATCATGACCAAGTGGGTTTCATCCTGGGTATGCAAGGATGGTTCAACATAAGAAAAGCAATCAATGTAATACACCATATGTAGCCATTTGGCAATATGATGTCATTATGAATTCCAAATATATATATTTATATTGGATTATGCTTGTAAATTGGTCTGCTAATCTGGGCATGATTAAGTTATGATTTGGGCATTAACTGGGCCACACCAGTAAGTCATTGAGCCCCACCCCTTGGTGGGTGAGGGAATCAAATATAAAAGGCAAGGCGAAGGACAGAGGGAACAGTTTTTTGAGTTGCAGTTCTGATGTTGGAGTTCAGACAGAGGAAATTGGTCATGAGGAAAGAAAGAAGGCCCCTGGATAGAGACAAGCTGTTCACCTGACAGTTTCACAGGTCACCTTGTGGAGAGAAGCCAAGCCTAGAGAGCCTCATAGTCTACAGATGACCTTGTAAAGGAAACAGAGGAGCTAAGCCCAGAGAGGAATACAGCCCTGGGAAGAGAGGAACCCCAAAAGCCTGAACCCTGGCAAATATCGGCAGTTGTCTTGCTCCAACATGTGGCAGTGGACTTTGGTGAGGGAAGAAACTTATGCTTTATGGCCTGGTAACTGTGGACTTCTACCCCAAACAAATAACCTTTATAAAGTCCAACCAGTTTCTGGTATTTTGCATCAGCACGCCTTTGGCTGACTAATACAGAATTTGGTACCAAGAGTGGTTCTTGAGGAACAGAGTCTTAAATATGGGATGTCTGTGGTGGTTCTGGGAGTTTTGTAATTAACTCTGTACTCTAATTGGATTTAGGGGTACTAATGACTCCATTTCCAATAATGAAGAGTTTGCTAACAGTCCATGGCATGAGCTGGCAATTTAGATATGCAAAATAGCATCACTGGATTCCCCTACTTCCATGCTTATAAGAAGCAAGGATCTGGATGAGAGTGTTTTCCACACCTTAACAGAATTTTGTGGAGTCAAAAAGTATAATGATGTTGGCTGAAGAAAATGCAAAGAATGCCCTGATATCAGTAGCCTGCAATACATCTCTAATCCTCCCCCACACACACACACCGCCACTCCTCTTGTCTTCAAGACCCATTACAGACTAAAATCACAAGCCCCTAAAGGTGAAATACAAAGCGTGACCCATGAGGAAGTATGCTATATTCTGAAAGAACTGCATGAGTTTTCCAACTTATATAGGACTGTGAGGAATAATTTTGTAAGACTAATTCCATTTTCTCTGAAGAGCTTTGTAGTTGCTCTTCTCTGCAGTCCAGATGTTACTGTAGGGAGGGCTGTAAAGGAATTGGAATCCTTAGACACTATGGGTATGATCGGATCTCTGTCCGGTAAACGTCAAGTATTGGCAGTTAATCGCCAAAGGCAAGGTGGGCATAGATACTGCAATGAAAGACAGATTCAAAGCAGCACACAGAATACTCTGAGTCGCATAGAGTTATGGCATTGGCTAATAGACCATGGGGTACCTAGAAGTGAAACAGTCTAATAAATTTCTTCTGGATCTGTATAAGCAGAAGAGTTCTAGGTTGAGTGAACAAAACCCTAACTCAAATTACAGATGCAGAGAATCATGGCCCCTTAATCAATTCCCCAAATTGAGACAGTTTACAGACCCAAAGCCCCTTGAATGAGGAGAAGGGCAGGTCCCCTTGGGGAAGGATCATGTTAAACTGCCAAAAAAATATACTGTTAATCTTCTTCCCACCTTTCCGCAGGGATACCTATGGCCTTTTGTCAGAGTAACTGTACATTGGGGTAAAGGAAATAATCAGACATTTGGGGGATTATTAGACACTGGCTCAGAAGTCACACTAAATCCAGGAAATCCAAAACATCACTGTGGGCCATCAGTCAGGGTGGGTACTTATGGAGGTCAGGTGATTGATGGAGTTTTAGCTCAGGTCCATCTCACAGTGGGTCCAGTGGGTCCCCAGACCCATTCTGTGGTTATTTCCCCAGTTCCAGAATGCATAATTGGAATAGACATACTCAGTAACTGGCAGAATCCCGACATTGGATCCCTGACTTATGGAGTGAGGGCTATTATGGTTGGAAAGGCCAAGTGGAAGCCTCTAGAATTGCCCCTGCCTAGTAAAATAGTAAATCAAAAGCAATACAGATTCCTTGAGGGATTGCAGAGATTAGTGCCACCATGAAGGATGTGAAGGATGCAGGGGTGGTGATTCCCACCACATCCCCATTCAACTTTCCTATTTGACCTGTGCAGAAAACAGATGGATCTTGGAGGATGACAGTAGATTATCATATACTTAACCACGTGGTGACTCCAATTGCAGCTGTTGTCCCAGATGTGGTATCATTGCTTGAGCAAATCAACACTTCTCCTGGCACCTGGTATGCAGCTGTTGATCTGGCAAATGCTTTTTTCTCAATTGCCATTAGTAAGGACCACCAGAAACAGTTTGTTTCAGCTGGCAAGGCCAGCAGTATACCTTCACTCTCCTGCCTCAGGGGTATATCAACTCTCCAGCCCTATATCATAATATTGTCTGCAGGGACCTTGATGATCACTCCCTCCCATGAGACATCACACTGGCCCATTATATTGATAATATCGTGTTGATAGGACCTATTGAGCAAGAAGTAGCAAAGACTCTAGATTTATTGGTAAGGCATTTGTGTAACAGAAGATGGGAGATAAATCCAACAAAAATACAGGGTCCTACCACCTCAGTGAAATGTCTAGGTGTTCAGTGTTGTGGGGCCTGCCAAGATATCCCTTCTAAAGTAAAGGATAAGCTGTTGCACCTGGCCTCTCATACAACCAAATAAGAGGCATAAAGCTTAGTTGACGTCTTCAGATTTTGGAGACAATGCATTCCTCATTTGGATGTGCTACTCTGGCCCATTTACTGAGTGACCAGAAAAGCTGCTAGTTTTGATTGGGGACTAGAACAAGAGGAGGCCCTGTGACAGGTCCAGGCTGCTGTACAAGCTGCACTACCACTTGGACCATATGATCCAGCAGATCCAATGGTGCTGGAAGTTTCAGTGGCAAATAGAGTTGTTGTCTGGAGCCTTTGGGGAATCATAGAACAAACCCTTAGGATTTTGGAGCAAAGCTTTGCCATCCTCTGCAGATAACTACTCCCCTTTTGAGAAGCAGATTTTGGCTTGTTACTGGGCCTTACTAGAGACTGAACATTTAACCATGGGCCATCAAGTTACCATGTGACCTGAGTTACCTATCATGGGCTGGGTATTGTCTGACTCACCAAACTATAATGTTGGATGTGCACAGCAGCACCCCATAATAAAGTGAAGTGTTATGTATGAGATAGGGCTCAAGCAGGTCCTGTAGGCACAAGTAAGTTACATGAGGAAGTAGTTCAAATGACCATGGTCACCTCCCCTGCCATGTTACCTTCTCTTTCCCAGCCCACAGTTTTGGCCTCTTGGGGAGTCCCTTACAATCAGTTGACTGAGGATGAGAAAACTTGGGCATGGTTTACAGATGGTTCTGCATGATATGCAGGTACCACCTGAAAGTGGAGAGCTGCAGCACTGCAGCCCTTTTCTGGGACATCCTTTAAGGATAGCAGTGAGGGCAAAACCTCCCAGTGGGCAGAACTTCGAGCATTCCACCTTGTTGTTCATTTTGCTTGTAAGAAGAAATGGCCAGAGTGCATATGTACACTGATTTATGGGTTGTTGTCAGTGGTTTGGCTGGAGAGTCAGGGATTTGGAAGGAACATAATTGGAAAATTGGTGACAAGGAGGTCTGGGAAAGAGCTATGTGGCTAGACCTTTCTGAGTGGGCAAAAAACGTGAACATATTTGTGTCTTATGTGAATGCCCACCAGAGGGTGACTTCAGCAGAGGAAGAGTTTAATAATCAACTGGATAAGATGACCCGCTATGTGGCTAATGCTCAACATCTTTCCCCAATTTTCACCCATCATATGAAAAGTTGTATTAATTACATCTCATAATATTTAAAGATGTCAAGTTTAAGAGTGAATATTATCCAAGAACTTGCACCCTATTCTGTGGGGAATTAATGCATTTCCGGTTTTCTGCAGGGAAGTTGAAAATTGTTAGCTGGAAATATATATGTATGCTTTTCTGTTATTGTTTTTACTAAGAGACTAAGTATGGTTTAGGGTAATGTGTATGGTTACAGAATGACAAGGGGTGGACTGTGATAACCTAATATGTCAACTCAGCCAGGTAATTGTGTCCAGGTGTTTGGTCCAGCAAGCACTGAGCTAATTGTAAGACAAGAGCATTTATGGAGTTTGATCACCAGTGAGTTTACTGCGTGGATGGCTGATTACATCTGCATCAGTCAGGGGATTTCATCATCAATGGGAGATGCTTTTATCCAATCAGTTAAATGCCTTCACAGGGGAAGTGATTTCAACATTCAGAGAGAATTTCCCAGCTCGTCGTTGGACAGCCAACTTCTCCCAGAAACTCATCAAGGACCTTTCCTTGGACTTTCATGACAGCCCCTGGTTTGCAGCCTGCCTGGGGAACCTGGACTTGTGCATCCCCATGGTGGTGTGAGAGACTCTTTTAAAATCTCATCTTATTGACAGATATCTCCTGTTGCTTCTGTTTCCCAAGACAACCCTGACAAATACAAACATCATGTAAGTTGAAAGTACCTCAACTGGTGGTGATCCTATGAATTTACACTAGTAATCTCCAAAGCATTAAAAATTTAAGGTGATCCATGACAAAATTGAGTCACTTGGCTAGGCAAAATGGCACATTATGACAATTCACAATATGTATTTGGCTGTTGAGGATCTTTCTCTGGGGTTCAATTTTTCCACAAATAACAACTGTGAAATTTGTCATTAAGAATTAATTGACTAGAAGAAAATTTGAATTTTTAATCTATAATTTATATTAATCTTCTAGATAGCACAGAGAATATTGGCCACATGGCAAAAATTAGAATCTCGGTGATTTCTTCTCTTTGCCATGGTTAACACTAATTTGCTCATAAACCTGTGAATGGGTGATGTGTAGTGTAATAAGAATTGCCACAGAATAGTAAAAAGAAAAGTCTCATCATTTTCTCTGCTGGCCACACTAGAACCAGTATTGGAGCCAGTTTTTTGTGTCATTCACATCCTTGGATACTTTCAACTTCAGAAAGCTCCAGGTCTCATCCATGTCAGAGAGGAAGTTTTCAGATTTGGTTTGAGGTTCTTCTTTGTCATTTGGGACATTTTTTTCTGCATGTAACTGCAGTGGGAAGTATTGAAGCATACTAGGGATTAAAAAAAAACCTGTTTCCCCTTCTCATGTGAGGTTATAAATTTAGGTAACATGACTGCTAGCAGTTATTCAATGATAAATATACTTTATGGTTGCAGGATGTCCTCTCAGAATGCATGATCTTTTTTTAACTGTCATGAACTTTTCATAATGGGCCATAGTGTGCATGATATTGGGAGTTGAAGAAACAGTTGGTTCTTAAGTGTGCTCCTGGCCCCTTATTTACCAACAGACTCCACTATGATGCTCAAAGTACAGATGTGCACTTCCCAATTGAGGGATCCTATCATGGCTGCTATTTAGTTGACCTGGACTTTTTGCTGTTCAATAAGCCACATTTTGCAGAAATCATTCAAATCATGATGATGTGCAGCAACAATACTAAGGGTGGTTTCTACTTCCCACCTGGAAGACCACAGTCAGAGATCTCCACAATAAATGCATTGAAACCTTGAAGGAATGAACCCATTGTAAAGTTCATAGTGAAGGACACTAAAATACACTGTTCCATTGGTATTCCAAGAGCAACTGCTTTTATAGTTATTTTGAGATGATGTGTGACATTGCAAAATTGTTTTACTTTAAAACTCTTCCATGTTTCTGTTAACTTGAGCAACTGAAATTCTGTTAAAAAGAGTTTGACAATGTTGGAACTCTCGTATGAATTGGTAGTGCTTTCATTGGGACAATCTCTCTGCAAATGTTTTGGCAGTTTACATTAATGATAAACATAGACATGTCTTGTGACTCATGGGTCATGTCCATCAGAAATTCTCCCATACTGTCTCCAAATGCATGGACAAGAATATTCATAGCAGCACTATTTATAATTGCTAAAACCTATACTATTCACATAGGCCTAACAGTAGAATGGATAAATAAGAGGCATGTTTTTTCATAATGTGAATGTATAGTCCACAAATCCATAAAAAACTAGAATGGATTGCACAGATACCATGTGAAACAATGATAGCCAAAAGCAAAAGAGCATATATTTTCAAATTCACTATTTAGTCAACATAATGAATCTGTACTCACAAGGGTTATGGGAAGGGTTACTTTTGAGGTTATAAAGTAAATGGCAGCACAGTGTAGCTCGGGAGGTGTTCTATTGTGTTTCCTAATCAGGGTGCCAGGTGCAGTGATTTAAGTTTGCAAAATTTTATCAAGAATTTGTTTGGTGTATGTTATTCAATAAGTTTTTAAAAAGAGGAAACAAATTTCGAAGTGCTTTAAACAAATCAATAGAAACAGATGTTTGCACACAAGATTGAAGAGTCTCTGAATATTAACAAAAAACACTCATCTTTCACTGTGATACCAAGATTGATACAGCTCCAAGAAGCCCTACAGAACTGTCATGGCACCTCAGAATTCATATCTAGTTGAATAAATGGCCAACATCATAAAAAAGCAATTATTGAACAGAACACACTGTTGATTGTTTCCCAGCACAGGTCTCTACAGGTGTGTTTTTGTGGCTGTCTCTTCTTCCATTTGGGTTAGTGGTTGTTGATGTTGAACACAATTCCACTCTGCTGACAAGCACGTTTAAGAAGGGAAGTGACATACTGTGTGCCAAAATTCATTATCAAATCATTTTAATAATTAAAGATTTTTAGCTTTAGATATATACTCCAATTGTGGCTTGCCTCAGCAGTCTTAATTTATGCCCATCTGAGCCATGAATTGGGAATTCCAGTCAACTCTTTCAGTAAGTTCCCTATTAAATCACATGCTCTAAGAAACTGGAGATTCCAACACACTGATTGGGATGATGGGCACATATATCTTCCCATTCTCATATTTCTAGTTTCTATGGTTTTCTTAGGTTTCTGATCCTCTCTCCACTTCCTCTTGGCAATACCATCATTTCTTTAATGCAGAAATCATTTTCCTAGGACTGTAAGGTTTGTGCAAGCCTCCACATGAGAATTGACTTGATGACTCAGTCATTTATCATGATATCTACTTTACCAATAAGGGAAATTTAGGGAACAGGTGATTGTGTACATGGATTAAAACATGAAATTGGTAGAACGCAAATACATATCAAGAAATAGTGAAGATAACTTCTAAACTATTTTGATTTGCATATCCCTAGAATTATTCTTGATGAATTTTTTTTGCCTTCTTTTAAAAAAATTTTTATTAGACAAGTTGTGACCTTACAAAATAAACATGCAAAATGTGCAGATTTCCCATAGATCATCCCTCCACCAGCACCTTACATTGATGTAGAACATTTTTTACAGATTATGAAAGAACATGATCAGATAATTACTACAGACTATGGTCCCTATGGTCCATTTTGTACATTTGGTATATATTTCCATATACCCCCTATTATTAACATTATGTATTATTATTGTACATTTGGTATAGTTCATGAGGAACTTCTCTCATATTTGTACTATTAACCACAGTCCATTTTCCACCACATAGTTCATTATGTTATACAGCCCTATGCCTTGTACATTCTATCCAATGTATACATTCAGTGGCTTTCGCTTACTCAGTCATTGCTTGAGTAAACTTTTCAAGGGTTTCCTTAGTCAAAAAAGAAAACTCCATAAACCCTAATATTGACCCTTAATGTTGATATAATACCTTCTTTGACACTGATGAAAGGCTCTCACAATATTGCTGTTAACTATCACCCAAAACTTACATTTTCTCCCATGCATCAGCATATTATTACCACCATGTAATCAAGACATACATTTGTTCTAGTTCATAAAAGAACATTCTTTTATTTATATTATTAACCACAATCTTCATCCAACTCCAGGTTTACTAGTTATTCAGTCCCTAGATTATTCTTTAGATTTCATTTCATTTACATTTACATCCCTGGACTACCCCCTTTGGCTACAATCTCATTTATAAACCAGCTGTATTAGTTATACTCACTAAAATGTGTTATGATGAACTCTATCCATTTTCCCACTTTTACAATCAAGCTAACTGAAAATTCTCTATATATTAAGCATTAGTAACCCTTATCAGTCCTCATCCTTTCTCTTAGTAATCTGTACTCTAGGTTTTAAGTCCATGTGTTTATTCTTCATATTTAGTTCATAACAGTGAAACCATACAATATTTGTCCTTTTGTATCTGGCCTGTTTCACTTAGCATAAAGTCCTCAAGGTTCATCCATATTATCATAGGTTTTCCCAACTTCATTTATTTCTACAACAGTATGGTATTCCATCATATGTATATACCACATTGAGTTTATCCATTATCAGTTGATGGACACTTGGGTTGTTTCCATCTTTTGACAATTGGGAATAACACTACTATGAATATTGGTGTGCAAATATCTGTTTGTGTAACAGTTTTCATTTCTTTTGGGTATATTCCTAGTAGAGGAATTGCTGGATCATATGGCACTTCTATATGGATCTTTATGGATCTATATGGATCTGAGGATCCACCAAACTGTTTTCCACAGGGTCTGCACCTTCTACATTCCCACCAAGAGTGGAGGAGTGCTCCTATTTCTCCAAATCCCCTACAGCATTTATTGTTTCCTGTTTTTTTTTTTTTTTTTTAGTAATAGCTATTCTTTGAGGTCTGAGATTACAGTTTTGATTTGCATTTCCTTTAAAGTTAGTGATATTGAATAGATTTTCCTGTGCTTTTTGGTAATTTCTATTTCATCTTTGGAAAAAATGTTTACTCAATCCTTTTGTCCATTCTTTAATTGAATTGTTTGTACTTTTATCATTGACTTATATGATCTCTCTATATATCATGGAAATCAAATTCATCAGTTATATGGTTTCCAATTTTTTTTCTGTTTTGAGTGGGTTGACATTTCACTTTTTTTTTTTTTTAACATTTCACATTCTTAACAAAGTCCTGTGAAGCAGAAAATTTTAAGTTTGAAGAGGTCCCATTTATCCATTTTTTCTTTGTTGCTCATGCTTTGGTGTAAGGGTTAATATACCACCACCTACCACCAGGTCTTGAAGTTGTTTCCCTATATTTTCTTCTAGGATTTTTATATTTATTGCCTTTTATGAAAAAAAAAAAAGATTTATTTGTTTGTTTTTATTTGTTTGTTTATTTATCATTTATTTATTTATTTCTCCCCCCTTTTTGTATTGCACTCACTGTCTGCACTCTGTGTGTTCTCTGTCTGCTTGACTTCTCTTTAGGCAGCACTGGGAACCAATCCTGAGGCCTACTAGAGTGGAGAGAGGCACTCAATATCTTGTGCAACCTCAGCTCCCTGGTCTGCTGTGTCTCTTATTGTCTCTCTTCTATGTCTCTTTTTGTTCTATCACCTTGCTGTACCAGCTCTCTGCATGGGCCAGCACTCCATGTGGGCCAGCACTCCTGTGCAGCCCTGCACTCTGCATGTGGCAGCTCTCTGCTTGGGCCAGTTCACCACACAGGCCTCCTTGTCTTTCACCAGGAGGGCCCAGGAATCAAACCATGGACCTCCTATATGGTAGATGGGAACCCAATTGCTTGAGCCACATCTGCTTCTCTATTTCTTGCTTTTAAATTTAGGTCTTTTATCCATTTTGGGTTAATTTTTGTATAAAGTGTGAGGTAGGGGTCCTTTTTCTTTCTTTTGGTTATGGATTTCCCATTCTCCCAGCAATATTTGTTGAACAGACTGTCCTGCTCCAGCTGGGTAGGTTTGACAGCCTTGTCAAAAATCACTTGACTGTAGATGTTAAGGTCTGTTTCTGAAACACCAATCTGGGTCCATTGGTCTATATGTCTATCTTTATGCCAGTACCATGCTGTTTTTACCACTGTGGCTAGGTAATATGATTTAAAGTGTGGAAGTGAGAGTCCTCTAATTTCATTCTTCTTTTTAAAGATGTTTCTGGCTATTCAAGGCCCCTTACCCTTCCAAATGGGTTCCCATTTCTGGGGAAAAAGGCTGATGGAATTTTGGGGGGATTACATTGAATTTGTGTATCAATTTGGGTAGAATTGACATCTTAATGATATTTAGTTTTTCCATCGATGAACACTGAATGTTATTCCATTTATTTAGGTCTTCTGTGATTTATTTTGCAATGCATTGTAGTTTTCAGAATACAAGTGCTTTATGTCCTCGGTTAGTTCATAAGCAAGGAATATTATTCCTGAATATTTGATTCTTTTTGTCACTATTATAAATGGAATTTTTTTCCTGACTTCCTCCTCAGATTGCTCATTACTAGTGTATAGAAACACTACTGATTTTTGCATATTAATCTTGTATCCTACCACTCTGCTGAAATTGTTTATTAGCTCTGGTACCTTCTTGTATACTTTTCAGGATTTTCTAGGTATAGGGTAATATCACCTGTGAAGAGTGAAAGTTTTACTTCTTTCTTTGCAATTTGGATGCATTTTATTTCTTTATCTTGCCTGATTGCTGTAACTAGAACATTTAGCACTATATTGAACAACAGTGGTGACAGTGGGCATCTTTTTCTTCTTCCTGATTTCATCATGAAAGCTTTCAGGTATTCACCATTGAGTGTAATGTTAGCTGTGGGGTTTTCATATATACCCATTATCATGCTCAGAATGTTTCTTTCTAATCTTATCTTTTGGAGTGCTTTTTATCAAGAAAGAATGCTGGATTTTGTCAAGTGCCTTTTCTACATCAATTGAAATGTTTGTGTGGTTTTTCTTTGATTTATTAATGTGGTGCATTACACTGATGGATTTTCTTGTGTTGAACCACCCTTGCATGCCTGGGATAAAATCCACTTGATCATGATTTATAATTCTTTTTTTTTTTTGTCTTTATAAAGGGTAAAAAAAATTTTTTTTTTATAATTCTTTTAATGTATTGTTGGATTTGATTAATGAGTATTTTGTTGAGGATTTTTGCATCTATATTCTTTAGGGAAATGTGTTTGTAATTTTCTTTTTTTCATAATATCTTTATATGTCAGAGGTGTCAGATAGCGATGGAGTCAGAGATATGTCCAACAATCTAGCCCAGGCAGGCTGAAAGTGGCTGCAGTTGCCCTGAGAAGGTGAGGGAGCACTGCCCCTCATCTTGCTCTGTCAGAGATGAGATGGAGCCACAGATGTCTCCAATAATGTAGTTCATGTAGGCCAAAATTGTCTGTAGTTGCCCAGAGAGGCTGGTGCAAGTTACACCAGCTTCCTTCCTGCCATAGGTAGGGCTGGAGACTAGGTTTGGGCTCAATCCAATGTAGGTGGGAAAAAGCCAGTCCCTACCTTCACTGTGAATCTCAATCAGCCTGAATTCCCCTCATGCAGGCAGTAGAAATAAAATGGAGGCTACCAGACTCTTTCTGACTTGGACATTTTCAAACTTTAGCTGATCTTTGGGTTGGAATTTAGCCAGCCAAATTTACTAATCAGTAGATGAAATTAGTGCCCAACCATCTCTTCCTTTCCCATATTTGGGAAATGGAGCTTCCAGGTCCAGCCCAGAAGTAGCTCCCAAGTGGCTTGCACCACCAGTTTAGGATGGGTACTGACCTCAAATGGCTTGGAGTGCTCTACTCCTAAATCTTCACTTCAGATGGGCAATCTCCTCATTCTGTTCTTCCAAGAATTTTGCAGAATGCTCTTCTTGACTTTTGGGTTCCCCAAACTGGTGATTTAGATACTTCTGGCTGATTAATATCTGCACTGTAGTAAGAGGTGACTCTTAAAGCTCCTTACTCTGCCACAATATAGCCCTCTATCTATACCTGGGTTTTAATAAGTGATAATATGTTGACAGTAAATTTTTAAAATTCTATGAGAAAAAAATGATTGAAAACTTTGGAAAGTGTACAATCAAATCTATCTGGTCATCTAATTTTTAACCTTATGTCATTTCATCCTCTAAATCATGAGAACCTTCTAAAAATACATTCCTCTAACTACCTTGAACAAAAGGGAATATTTAAAATCAAAGCCCAGATGTAAAATCTATTGTTTTATTAGAAACACTCTTCTGAATGATGTGTCACATGTCTCTATATTTTGAAAATGATATTATTTCACTATCAAAAAGTCAAGAATGCTCAACATAGGCCTAGGGTGACGGTTTCTCAGGAATCTAAAGAAATAATGAGAGTGAACTAGAACTAGGTCAGCAGCATATATATATTTATAAAGATATCCAGAAGATTTTTGCTAACTTTGTTAAGTATACATCAAGGTTGGGTGATTTTAGATATAAAATATGAACAGTAAATATTATCAACCTCATTTTATTTCAGTCACCATGCTGATATGAATTCATGGCTTGGAATATGAGAAAACATGGCCACAGGGAGAAAATCCATTGAGCATCAGAGAACACTCTCCAGAAAGCAGCAAACATAGAGATTTCTGGGGAGGCTGGGAGTCCAGGGCTTAGGCCTGCCTCCAATTATAGATTTTCTGTTGTTATCAGTTTTACATATTGAATTTTAGTTGTTTAAAGAGCACTCTTCTTAATCTCTTTTCTTCAAATAGGACATTTAAAGACAGTGATCACACCTTTTTCCTTTATTGTCATGTGAAGAAACAAATGCACATTTTCTGAAATTATCCCCACATCTAAGTGTTAAAAAGGCAGAACTGGGCTAGAGCTTGGTCTTCTTGCACTCATTTACCTATTTTAGAAAGTTATATATGCATTTTTCTGCTTGGGGATACAATTACCGGGGGGGGGGGGGAAGTTGACACATGGGAAAAAATCACATTAAACTATAACTAAATGGAATTGAATACAACCATAAGCAAGATTCTTTACACCTAAAAATGTTAAGAAGCTACATGGGACCTTTAGATCAGTGAAAAAAGAAATTAAATAATATCCATTGCTAGATTTATATCAGTTTGTTCCAGATTTTTGCAGAATGTGATTTGATAGTAAGAATAAATGAAGTATTCCTTACAATAACTTGGATTTATAGAAAGTGTATTGTATCTGCACAGGCATCTCCTCTAAAAGTCCATAACTGCTGAACACAATACATTGTCTATAAGCAAACTGCTAAAAATATCATGTAAAAATATAATTTCCCCAATAAAGCAATCCTCCAAATTCACCAGCATAATGGACTTACCAGTAATTGATGTCATTCATAAAGTGAATTTTAAGGCAATTGATGTATGCGTGGTATGGTTTTTAACACCACTAACAATAGCTGGAAATATTCATAGCTAGGAGTATTAGTTCCCATTTGGTTTAATGGAAAAAATAAGATTCCTTGTTGACTTCAGGTTGGTTTAGTGTCCTAATGAACACAATATTTATTGAGAAATGTATACTTTGTCACTAGTATTCCAAATTGAATTACATACTAATGTAGGAAATGAGATGAAAATTATAAAAGGAACCCTCATAAACAAAATCAAGTAAACATTGGCCAGATGTTGAAATAGTGTCAGGAAGTGTACTCAGAAAATACCTTGCCATAACAAAGAGGAAAGACTCCTCATTCTAGAGAAATTTCCATGAAAATATCCAGTGATTAATGAAATGAGGAAACCCTGCATGACCAGAAACACTGAGAGCATTATAAGAAAGAACCAAGACAAGATAAGATTCCCATAAAAACAAGATACCACATTGACATAGAATCTTCAGTCCTAAAGGGATATTACAGATAAATGGCATTACTTGTAGGAACCTGTTTTTAATTGAGTTCAAATTTTCACTAATGCATGTTTTATTTTTCCTAGAAACATTTAGATATACTATTCTTTCCATTCATAAAAGCCAGTTTAGGGGAAAATACACATGCTGCTTCCTATGTCAATCTTCCCTTATCTAAGCCCCCATGACCTCATGTTGTGTTTTCTACCTGCTGTCTCAGAGAAAAGACTTTCATCCTTCAGGAATTCATCCTTTCAGTGAAGAAAATGTGATGGAATAATGTTTATAGCAGTTTAGGAATAAGTACGAGTCATTTTGTGTAAAAATAATTTATAAAATGTGCAAAATGTCCTCGAGTAATAAAATGTTTCTAGAACTTGTAGGTGAAAAGTAAAAATATACAGCATTAAATATTATAATTTCATGGAAAATATGTTTCCTTTTTTAAAAATTAGAATTAAGACAGAAGGTGCAAAAATGTCAAAACAAGAAAAAGAAGCTAATGATCCAACTGTTAGAATATATTTATGAAAGAAACTAACCTGAATGACTTGTACAGAGAAAAGAATAGATTCCTCATGTTATGAAATATGTATGAAGGTGACCTGAAGGTGAAAGTAGTGATAAATCTGGAGTGGGCAGGAAAATGGAGATATTATTCTGACATTTAAAACAAAAACAAAAAAGGAAGAAACTTTGCTCCTGAAGACATTCCAGGTAAATCCCTCAAGCCCTCTGTTATTTATATATGCTGCATTTTTTAATTAATTTTTTAAAATCTTTTAAAAGATACTTAGATTACATAAATGTTACAAAAACACAGGGATTCCCACATGCCCCACTCTCTATACCACCCACACCCACCCACAAAAGCATTCTTCATTAGTGTGGCCCACTAATTGCAATTGATAAATGCATCCTGGAGCTTTGCCAATGAACATGGACCATAGTTCACAGTGTAGTCTACAGTCTTTCCCACACAGTTCTGCATATTATGTGATGATATAAAAGGGACTATATCTGTTATTGCAATGTCATTCAGGATGATTCCCAAGTCCCAATAAAAAACTGTATTGTCCCAATAAAACTTGTATTGTTCCTGTATTAAAGCTGTTTTTCCCTTTCCCTGCCCCCAGAGACTCCAGTGGTCACTGCATCCACATCAATGTTGTAATTTCTTCCAATGCTAGAATCAACAATATGTCTACAGTAGAATAGCAGTAAATTCACTCTAATCCATAGCTCATTCTCCAATGCTGAGGATTCTGTGATGGTGATGTCCACTCCACTTCTGATTGAGAGGAGGCTTTGATCCCATACAGCCAATGGATGGGACTCTCTTGTTATCATTTTTGGCTCTCTCATTTCCTTGGTATGGTCATTGTCAATCCTCACATCCTTGTTATTTGTCCTGGATAAGTCCAATGAACTGGAGAGTAGGTGTTGCAACTCCACTGAGGTTCTGTGCCCAGCTGGCACATGGATAGCCCAAAGATTCCAGTCTCTTTGATGTACACCTACAAACTCAGCACCAACTAAAGGTTTAAATAGAAGGGACAGATAAGACATATGTAGGGAAGCTATAATTGAGTCCAACTCTGTCACTCTCAGGAGAACAAACTACAAAGGGCCCACAAGCAAGGCGCCAAACTCTGAAGCTATGTGCCTTGACCATAGGACCTGGGTGTCTCAAGAGCCTCCAGGAGCCCCACCACTTGGGGTAGCCTATGAGGTCCTGCTGAGATGTGCATAAATGTTACCTCTAGGAGGACCTCTCAATTCACTTTGAAGTCTCTTAGCCATATAAACACATTTGTCTTTAACTTTTCCTCCTTTTATTTGAGGTCTTTTTCCAGTTGCATTACTAGTTGGTGCTTGGCAGTGATCCCTCAGTGCCAGGGAAGCTCAAACCCAGGAGTCATGTACCACTCTTGGGGGAAGATTCATATGCTGATTCTGGCTTAGAGAGAGGCCACATTTGAGCAACAAGAAGGCTCCCAGGAAGCAAATCTTAGGAAACCCACAGTACTAGTCTGAGTATCAATTACAAGAGCAAAGTCTCATGAGCATAGCCATCAATATCAAGGGTCAATAAATGGATCATTGTCCTACACCAGTCATTGCCTCTGCATGTGTTGCTATTCAATTAGAGAATGTGGCAGAGCTCTCCAGGATGGGAATTCAATATTCTTTCAGTTCTTGTGTGAGTCTCCACCCACTGTTCAAATGCCCTGTGAACATTTGAATGTATTTATATACCTTATATGTATGCCTAGGTAGACTTTCTCCGCTATATCCCCATTACTGTCACCCTACACCAATGATCCTGCCCTGCCCCAACCACAACCTTTCTGTGATCCAAAGCCTCCCCCAAAATGAAGCCATTAAAATAGCCAAAAAAATTAATAGTAAAATGAAACAATAAGGATAAGTTTAAATATAAGAAATAAAATACATAAAAAATTAAAAAAAACTAAAAATTAAATTAAATTAAATGAATGAGATATTAAAAAATAATGAAAAATATTTTAATTTTTTTTTGACATTTTGCCTTTCATCACTGTAATATCTGATGTCCTGCATTTACTGTGGCATTTTCTTCCATTTATTCCCCAGTGTCTTGCTTTTTGTCACATACAGAATACAGGGAACTCTTATTTATTAATTTTATTTCTTTAATTTTAGCATCTTAACATATATATATATATATATTATATATTTTTTTATTTTTTAAAAGATTCTTAGATTATATAAATGTTACACAAAAATGATAGGGATTCCCATATGCCCGACATCCCACACCTCCCACAAACTCCCATATAAACATCCTTCATTAGTGTGACACATCACCTGCAAATGGATATACACATCCTGGGGCTTTGCAATTAAGCATGCACCATAGCTCATATTGTAGAACACACTCTATCCCACACAGTTCTGCATGCTGTATGGTGATATATAATGGCTTATATCTATCATTGCAATGTCATACAGGATAATTTCCAAGTCTGGAAAAGGCCCTGTATTACAATTGCTTTTCCCTCTTCCTGCTCCCAAAGTGTCCAGTGGCCACTGGCTCCACATTAATGTTGTAATTTCTTCCATTGCTTGAATCATAATATGTCTAAAACAAAATACCAGTAAATCCACTCTAGTCCATAGCTCTTCCACCAATCCTGAGGAGTCTGGGATGGGGATGTCCACTCCACCTCCAAGAGGGGGCTTATATCCCAGGGATAAGATGGATGAGATTATCCTGCCTGCAGCTGCAGACTCTCCCCATTCCCTGGGATGGTCATTGTCCATCATCATCTCCCTACCAGGTGTCCTGTGTGAGTCCATTGAGCTGTAGAGTAGGACTTGCAGCTCAACCAAGATTCCAGGCCCAGCTGGCACACAGACAGCCCAAAGACTCCAGTCTCTGGAAGTACGCCTACAAACTCCAGCACCACATACAGGTTTGAATAGAAGGGACAGATGGACCATGTGCAGGGAAGACATATTTGATTCCAACTCTGTCACTCTCAGAAGCACAGATTCCAAAGTAGGGCCTACTGATAAGAAACCAAACTCCAGAGCTATCCACCCTGATATAGGACCTGGGTGTTTCCAGAGCCCTCAGGAGCCCCTCTATTTGAAGTGATATCCACCTTGGAAGCCTATGAGGTCCTACTGAGATGTGCATAAGCATTACCCCTTGGATGACCTCCCAACTCACTTTGAAGTCTCTTAGTCATATGAACTCATTTGTTTGTATCTTTTCCCCATTTTACTTCTTCCAGTCACATTGCCAGTTGGTACTTGGTAGTAATCCCTTGTTTCCAGGGAGGCTCATGCCCAGGAGTCAGGTCCCATGCTGAGAGGAAGGTAATGCATTCATATGCTGAGTTTGGCTTAGAGAGAGGCCACATTTGAGCAAAAAGGAGGCTCTCAGGAGGCCACCCTTAGGCAACCCACAACAATAGGCTAAGTTTCAATTTCAAGAGCAAAGATTCATAAAGCTAGTTATCAATAACAAGAGTACATCAGTGGATCATCCTTCTTTGCCAAACACTGCCCTTGAACTTGGGGAGCTGTTGTTGCTCCCTTGGAGAATGTGGCAGAGCTCTCCCAGATAGGAATTCAATATTCTCTCATTTATTGAGTGATTCTCCACCCACTCTGACAATGCTACATATGCATTTGAACAATTTTATATACCTTTTATGTATATTCAAGTGAACTTCCTCCCATGCACCCCCCATCCCTGACACCCCCCAATGGCAATCCTCTCCCACCCCAGTTGTAAATCCTTTTGTTATCCAAAGCTTTTTAAAAGATGAAGCCAATACAATCAGTAGGAAAATGAAATAATAATAAGTTTAAAAGTAAGGGATAACATACATGAAAACTGTAAAAAAAAAAAAACTGAAAAAAAAATTAAAGGATTGGTATATTTAAAAAATGTGTAAAAAAATTATTTATTTTTTTTTTTACCTTTTGTCTTTTATTGCTGCAATATCTGGTGTCCAGTCTGTACCATGGCACCTTCCCCCTCTCACTCCCCAGTGTCTCCTTATTTTTCATTTAGTTTTCAAAGAAGTTTTAGGTCACAGCAAAGCCACACACAGAATCCAAGAGACTGTCAAATAACTAACCTCCTCATCCTTTCCTCACCCCATATTCAAACCTTTTTGTATGTGGTTGGTAGTATTGTTATACCCGATATACAGATAGTGAAACATAGCTACTAAACATTGTCAATGGTTTACATTTATGGTTCACTATGGTTTACATTTTAGACTGCACACTTTTTGATGATATTTACCCTGTCCTGTGTCCGTCACTGCAAGGTAATGAAAAACATTTCCACTGACCACTAAATGCCCCCTGTTTGATCTACTCTGTTCCTCCCTCCTCATCCCCCTGGGCCCAAGATGACCCGATGGCTTGACTCATTGGATGACAAGATTCACTGTTTTATGCAACAACAGGTCTTGACACACTGGTTTGTCCTCCCTTATGAGGAACCACCCTTGCTCTTAAGAGACACCCACATGTCTACTTCTGAGTGAATCGGTCCTCCCAAAGATGGGAATCCATCTCCTTCCTGCTCATTGTCTTGGTCTCCACCCACTGATACAGCACATTATGATAGGATGAACACTCACACACTCCCTAGAAGCCTGCTCCAGATGTGCCCTGTCCCAAATGTGCCCCAACCAACACCCTAAACCTGTGACACTTCCTTTTCATATTGCCACAAGAGCATTCTGACCTCTGTAATTTCAACCTCATACCTACAAATCCCAAGTGTTCACCTGGTCCCTCTCCCATCTCACCCCCCCGGATCCTGGGTATTTCAACCCACCCTTCCCAACCTACACACCTGTCAAGCCTGCACAACGAACCCCAATAATATCTCTACCCACCTGAGCTATCCCTTCAATACACAACAACACTCTATCACGTTACCATAGATTACTTCAGTATGGGTGATGGCTTACAACTTTCTCTTTCTTGTAAACTTATCTTTCACACAATAGTACTCAGAGACTGATCAGTTTCCTTAATTCATGACAGTGAGGTCATGTATTGTTCATCCTTCAATGCCTGGCTTGCTTCACTCAACAAAAGTTTTCCAGATTCATCCATGTTATCCCGTGTGTTAGCACTTTATTCCTTCTTACAACTGAGTAATATCCCATCGTATGTATGTACCACATTTTGTTTATCTATTCTTCTGTTGATGGGCACCTGGGTTGATCCCAACTTTTGGCAATAGTGAACAATGTCACTATGAACATTGGTATGCACATATCTGTTCGTATCTTTGCTTTCAGTTTTTCTGGGTATATACCGAGCAGTGGAATCACTGGATCATATGGAAGATCTATAGTTAGTTTTTTGAGGAACTGCCAAGCTGTCCTCCACAGTGGCTGGATCATTCCACTATCCCAACAGCAGTGGATGAAATTCCCATCCCTCCACATCCTCTTCAACACTTATAGTCTAATGTTTTTTTAATAGCTGCCATTCTAATGTGTGTAAGATGGTATCTCATTGTAGTTTTGATTTGCATTTCCCTAATAGCTAACAATGTCAAGCATTTTTTCATGTACTTTTAGCCATTTGTATATCTTCCTTGGAGAAGTGTCTTTTCAGGTAACTTCCCCATTTTTTAAATGGGTTGTCTTTTTTTTTTGAGGTGTAGGATATCTTTATGTATGCAGGATATTAGGCTCCTATCAGATATATGGTTGCCAAATATTTTCTCCCATTGGGTAGGCTACCTTTTTATTTTCTTGATAACATCCTTTGAGGTGCAAAAGTTTTTTTATTTTGAGGAGATCCTATTTATCTATTTTTTCTTTTGCTGGTAATGTTTGGGGGTTAAGCTCATGAAAGCATTTCCTATTACAAGGTTCCGTAGATGCTACCTTCCAAGGTCTTTACGGTTTTGGCTCTTATATTTAGACCTTTGATCTACCTTGTGTTGATTTTTGTATAAGGTGTGAGATGGTGTTACTCTCTCATTCCTTTGGATATGGATATCCAGTTCTCCAAGCACCACTTTTTGAAGAGTTCATTCTCTCCCAACTGAGTTGGCTTGGTGGTCTTCTCAAATATCAGATGACTGTATATGCAAGGATTTATACCAGAACTCTCAATTCAATTCCATTAATCAGTATGTCTATCCTCATGCCAATACCATGCAGTTTTGGCAAGTGTAGCTTTATAGTATGTTTTGAAGTCAGGTAGTGTGATATCTCCAAATTCATTTTTCCTTTTCAATATGTCTTTGGTGATTCAGGTCCTCTTACCCGTTCAAATAAATTTTGTAGTTAGTTTTTCCAGCTCCATAAAAAATACAGTGTTGATTTTTATTGGCATTGCATTAAATCTGAAGATTAGTTTGGGTAGGATAGACATCTTGATGATGTTTAGTCTTCCTCTCCATGAACAGGGAATATTCTTCCATTTATTTAAGTCTTTGATTTCCTTTAACAGTGTTGTGTAGTTTTCTGTATATAAGTCCTTTACATCTTTAGTTAAATTTATTCCTAGGTATTTGATTCTTTTAATTACTATTGTAAATGGTATTTTTTCTTGATTCCTCCTCAGATTGCTCAATATTGGTGTACAGAAATGCTACTGCTTTTTGAGCATTGACCTTATAGTCTGTGATGTTACTGAACTCCTTTATAATTTCTAGAAGCTTTTTTGTAGATTTCTCAGGTCTTTCTATGTATAGGATCATGTCGTCTGCAAATAATGAAATTTTTACTTCTTCTTTTCCAATCTGGAGGCATTTTTATATCTTTTTCTTGCCTCAGTGCTCAAGTAAGTACTTCTAAGACAATGTTAAATAAGAGTGGTGATAGTGGGCATCCTTGTCTTATTCCTGATCTCAAAGGGAAGGTTTTTTTATTTCACCATTGAAGATGATGTTAGCTTTTGGTTTTTCATATATACCCTTTATCATATTCAGAAAGTTTCCTTCTATTCCTATCTTTTCCAGTGTTTTTATCAGGAAAGGGTGTTGTTGTATTTGGTAGAATTCTCTTCCTGCATCTATAGAGAAGATCATGTGATTTTTTTTCTTTGAATCTGTTTATCTGGTGTATTAGTCAACCAAAGAGGTGCTGGTGCAAAATACCAGAAACTGGTTGGTCTTTTTAAAGGGTATTTATTTTGGGTAGAAGTCCACAGTTGCCAGGCCATAAAGTATAAGTTTCTTCCCTCACCAAATTCCATTGCCTCGTGTTGGAGCAAGAGAGCTCCCAATGTTTACCAGGGTTCAGGCTTCTTCGGTTCCTCTCTTCCTGGAGCTGTGTTTCTCTTCGGGCTTAGCTCCTCTGTTTCCTGCACAAAGTCAGCTGAAGACTATGAGGCTCTCTAGGCTTTGCTTCTCTCCACAATGCCATCTGTGAAACTGTCAGGTGAATGGCTCAGCTCTATCCCGGGGCCTTCTTTCTTTCCTCACAATTAAGCCCCTCCGTCTGTTCGCCTCCTCGGGCTCCAGCATCAAACTTCCAACATCAGAATTGCAACTCAAAAAAATGTTCCCTCTGTCCTTTGCCTTGCCCTTTATATTTGATTCCCCTACTCACTAAAGAGTGTGGCATAATGCCCTACTGACGTGACCCAGTTAATGCCCCAATCATAACTTAGTCATGCCCAGATTAGCAGACCAGTTTAGAAGCATAATCCAATATATATATTGTGGAATTCATAATTACATCAAACTGCCAAATGGCTACACTCCACCCTCTGAATTCCAAAAATACCTAACAATATTTAAAAAAAAAAAAAAAACCTAAGTCAATAACAATGTAAGTACAAAATTATATCATAATCATTTTAAAGAAATATAGTCCAACTTGAGGCAAAGTTCTGTCTGCTATAGACCTCTGAAATGTTCAAAACAATTTAAGTACCTACACAAAATGGAAAGACAGAGGATAAATATTTTCATTATCCTAAGTAGAAATTGGTATGTTAAACATGAGTCATGGATCCTCTACAGTTCAGTAAAAGTTCAGGGCTTCCTCCATTCAATTTCAAAGTCTGAGAGTCATTCTTAAGATGATGGTTTCTTCTTTTTTGGGCCACATGGGAACCCATGCTTTCCACAGGTTTGCCCAAGGGCCATTTTCTTGATTCCACACTCATCAAGCATCTGGGTATCAACCAAGCTCCAGACCTCACCCTCCAAGACTGCCACACTTTACCCAAACTTTGAGTTAGAGTTTTAGATCCCCTAGTACAGTGAGGTGAAGACAACATTCCCCCTAATCTTTGGCATACAGATTCAACCCTCTCAGAGCAACAAGTTGACCACCTGGCCTTCCCTAACCTTTGGCATTCAGGTTCAACCCTCTCAGAGCAATGGGTTGACCACCTGGCCTTCTTTAATCCACGGGGACAGGGCCACCCTTCTGAGAACTATGGGGTGCTGACCTTAGCTTCCCTAATCTTTGAGGAATGTCCTACACCCTCCCTGTACCCTGGAGCAGCAAAACTCTTCCTGAACATCAGGTGGGAACATACACACTCTTCAACTGCTGGGGCAAACTCACCCTCTTTTTACACATTGGTGGGGCTCCTCTCTTGGCCCAAGGGGGTGTCTTAATTCCAGATATCAGCTTCCATGGGTTTCTCCTTGAAGCTCTTTCTTCTTCAATGTCTCCTTTCCATATTCTTTTCAGTCTAAGCAAACAGGGTTTTGTTCATACAGTGCTCTCAAAAACCTTGTTGGTTTAGCATGCAAGAAGCAGGGGTCCAAGCCATCAGACAGTAAGACTTTCCACAAGTCTTTCTGAGATAACTGCATCTTAAATTTTGATTTACAAGTTCCAGGTTTAGCTAAGTCTTCAAATGGGAAACTTTCATCTGGGAACTTGATTTTCAGAAACACTTAAGTGCTGGATTCAGTTTCTGTTTTCTTTGTGCCCAAAAGTTCATTCCTTAGTGTATTTCACTCATCTAGCATTTTGCTATAAGCTGCAAGGAGAAGCCAAGCAACATTCTTTGGGTTTACTTTGGAAAGTTCTTCAGCTAAATGCTCAGGTTCGCCATTTTCAAATTCTATCTTCCTTATAACACCAGACTTCAATCTTGCTAAGTTCTCTGCAACTTTAAAACACAGGTCACCTTTCCTCCAGTTTCCAATAATAGTTTCATCATTTACTTCTAAGGCATCATAAAATGTCTCTTTAGTGTCTGTATTTCTATCAACAGTTTCTTCAAAGTGATCTAGGTCTTTTATATCAAGCATTTAACAATTCCTCCAAAAAATACCCCTTACCCATTTATAAAACTGTCCCAACATCTTGGTAATTGCAAAAACACTTCCCCACTCCTTGGTACCAAATTCTGTATTAGTCAAGCTTCTCTCTGGAAACAGAATCAACGTGAAATATCTGTCAATAATATGAGATTTTATGATGTAATTATGAATTCCAAAAACATAACTGGATCATGCTTGTAAAGTGATCTGTTAATCTGGGCATGGTTGAGTTATAATTAAGGTGTTCACTGGGCCATGTCAGTGGGGTGTTGAGCCCTACCCCTTGGTGGGTGGGGAATCGAATATAAAAGACAAGGCAAAGAACAGATTTGAAGCAGTCTTTTGAGAAGCAGTTTTGATGTTGGAAAGAAGGCCCCAGGAGAAGAGAAGCAAGCCATTCGCCTGATCATCTACAGCTGACCTTGTGGAGGAGACAGGAGCTAATCCCAGAGAGAAATGCAGCCCTGGAATGAGAGGAACCCCAGAAGCCTGAACCCTGGCAAACGCCGGCAGCTGTCTTGCTCTAACACGTGGCAATGGACTGTGGTGAGAGAAGAAACTTAACGCTTTATGGCCTGGTATCTGTAGACTTCTACTCCAAATAAATACCCTTTATAAAGACCAACCCATTTTTGGTATTTCATATTAGCACCCCTTTGGCTGACTAATACAATGAGTTTCTCACACAACCGTGGGGATGCACAAATCCAGGTTCCACAGGCAGGCTTCTTACCAGGGCTCCAATGAAAGTCTGATGAAAGGTCCTTGATGAGTTTCTGGCAGAAGTTGGCTGTCCACCGATGAGCTGGGAAATTCTCTCTGAATGTTGAAATCACTTCCCCTTTTAAGGCATTCAACTGATTGGATAAAAGCATCACCCTTTGATGATGCAATCTCCCTGATTGATGCAGATGTAATCAGCCATCCATGCAGTAAACCCAGTGTTGATTGAAGTCCATAAATGCTCTTGTATTAGAATTAGCCCAGTGCATGCTGGACCAAACACCTGGACACAATTACCTGGCTGAGTTGACACATTAGCCTAACCATCACAATGTTGTAGATTTGTGTCTGCCTGGGCTTAAATGGACTTCTCCATGTCAGCTGGATCTGACCCTGTGCTTCCTGTGATAGTACGAGACTTGACTCCTGGACACAGCATTAAGTACTGATTTATCTGAAGAATAAACATTCTGATATAGAGTATTCCAGAGTTACCAAGCGTGGTCTATGAAAAAGAACAACACAGATTCAAGCATACTGCTCTCCAACAACATTCTGATTCTCAGGACTCTTTTCTGAGCACTGTGGTATCTAATCTTCTCACTGCCTTCTGGGCAATTAAATCTTGTTCTCTGACTCTTTTTCTTTCTATTTGGTGTAAATGCATGTCATTTTATTGATTTTCAGATCATGTAAATTCTATCAGGGGATGTTTTAGGATGGGTTTTGACAGGAGAATACAGGAAATGAAAAAGCAACCCCTACGATTTACATACAAGATAATTTGAAAGATATTTAGGATTATTTTATAATCCTATGTAGGATTATTTTCCTGTGTAAGAAGTTTCACTGAATGAAGACTGTTTAAAATACAAACCAAATATTTTTTTATGTTAATTAGAATAATTGCATGAAATAAGCTGTCAATACAAAATATTCAATCTTCATTTCAGCATATGAGGATTCTCTTTCATTACATGCTTTAGTTCCTCCGTGAACAAGGAGAGACTTGTGAATGATTAAGGTTAAATTGTCAAAATAAGGAGCGATTGTGTATTTGGAGATTAATTGGAAAGACTATTAATTTCATATATGTTCTATTTGATAGAATATTTATGAATATATGAATCTTCATGTTCCCTAAAGGAGGGTGTGTGTTTTGAAAGAAAATAGAATAATATTGTTTATCAAGATTTTTAGTGTTCTATAAAGTTGGATGGGGACCATGAAATTGACATTCTTAGGACATTGCTCCATAAAATTCCATTTCATTAAAATGGGAAAACAATTTCTGAATGTGTGTGTTGACATTCACAAAGAAATGGATGTGTCAGTCCACCAACCAAAAGGAAATAAGTTCTGCTATCAACCAGAATCAGCTTTAAAATATGGTAGTTTACCTGGTCTTATATTTCTTGCTCAATTTTTTATAGTTGCTAAATAATAATTCATTTAAATTTCAGTTAAAGAACGTTGTAGGAATACATTTCAACCTGAAAGAATAGTGATAATTTACATGGCTTTAAGAGAATTTGCTTCTCACAAATTCTCATTTTATATCTCTAATCCAAATAAAAAGCATCAAGCAAGTGAAACAAAATTTACCTGTGACAGTTCAGATTATATGGACAGTAAAAGATAATGTAGAAAGAGACACTCTGAGTGAAGCCTGTCTCCCTTCCCTGTGACCCACAAATAATCCTCTGCTAAGGACTAGGTATGTTTGTCTAGCTCTTGCAATGAGATAATAAATATTGTGTCAATTCTTTCTCAGGGGTGCCTGGAGATAAAGGACATTCCCCAGCAGAGGGTGGCCTTTTGGAACATTCCTTCTCTGTTTGCCTAATGAATTGTGTAAACATTTACTGGAAACTGCTTGGCCAAGTATTTGCATGATTTTATTGCAGCTGTCATAGCCCTGTGGTTACATCTGTTCTTGTTGGGATGGAGCCAAGTCCCTCACCTACAGTACATGAGAGGAGTGTATATGGACAACTATTCTGCATTAGCTGTGGAGTAGGGCCCACTGGTCATGGGGTATCAAATTCCACTCGTAAAGCTGATCTTTCTTTATCTCTTCTCTTTCTGAATTAATATTGTTTTGTCCAGTGCCTGTGTAAAACATGTGTTTCCTTGATGACACTGACATCTTCATGAACTTTTTGTCGTCCTCCATGTGGTAAGACCCCTTCCTTATAGGTGGTAATTGGTGTCTTGCCCCAACAGTTTGTATGCCAAAAAATCACACCATGGCATGGATGAGTTGTAAGTATTCATCAGTTTACTCATCCCAGGGTGGTACCAGCTCACTGGGGGGTAATTCACTGAGGTGCTTGCTGAATGAGTGCAAGTGAGATGTAAGAAATATCCATGTGAGCAGTGACCTAATGTGTGGTTGATGGAAGCAGAGAGTAATCATGTAGATCATGGGAAGAGTTGGGAAATCATACCCAGGTTGCTAGACACCTGCACACTTCCATGACACCTGCTGACCCACATAGTGTTTCAATGGTTTCAAATTACTCCCAAGGGGACCTTGTGTAGGAAGTTCCACTGAATGAAGACTGTTTTTATGTCCAAAGTTAGTTAGACACACTCAACTCAGAACCATGTCAGAATTGCTTACAATGGAACCATCAAAATATTTTCCTGACAGTTAAATGCATTAGTTAAAAGAGATATGGGCAAAAGACAAGGAAGTTTCATTGTGGCTTGTTTAGTACATCTGTTCAGACTCAGATGTCTCCTGGGGAAGTTAACCACTGACGCCCTACTTCAATGTATTTTTTGCCTGCATGGAGCAGGTCAACCAATAGGATAGGGATGGAGACAAACACATGCCACCCTTAGTCTGCAAGGCTAGGAGCATGAGAGTGATATGCCCAACTGTGGGCAATGTTTCAAAAAGCAAATCCCCTGGAAGACTGTTCATGAAGTCATAATTGCCCTTCAAGTAAAGACACATGGCTACATCATCCCTTTCCTGGTCAGGAAGTTGATGAGACACTCCTGCCTTGGACAGCATTGAAAGCATTAATGAAACAAGGGCCTGCCCAAGGTAAGACTCCTTTATCCTTTCTATTATCCTCAGGGTCATTAGTGTGTGAGGTGGTAGAAAAGATCCACCACAATGCCATGTTTTGGGATGGAATTAGCAGCAGAGCATCAGTCATTTTCATTGAGGTATTTCAGAAGATATAAGCACAGCAATGAGAAACTGTGCCAGAAAGGCCATAAAAGGAACACAAAGAGCTATCAAGGAGAGACAAAGGAGGGAACAGGACTGGCCCACAGATAGGGCAATGTAGTTTTGATTAACAAAGCAAGGGATAGACAAAACAGAATTGGATTGGATCCCTACAGAAAACTGTCAACATTATGGGACAGAAGGTGGTCCCACTAAGTAAGAAATTAAGGCCCTGATACCCTACATAATAGAGCAGGAGGAAGAGGACTCACATACTGGAAAGGTTCACAACTCTGCAGAGATGAACAAAAAGCACCAGGTGCAACCCAGGAAAGAGAAACACAGGGTTGTTAAGGCTTCCTTTTGCATGGTCCAGGATGGTAAGGAAAGCAATTCTGGTGGTGAGCATGATTAATCAGATAGAAAGGATGTTCCCCAACATGTGTATCCTCATCTTACTAGATAAAAAAGAATGTTTAGGGATGAAGCCAAGGAAATAGTGGGTCCCTGCCAAGGATCAGAAGCCCTATGTCCCCGTTAGGGTGAGTGGGGAAAGGTGGGATGAAAACCATCAAGAGTCTCTTAGATACAGGTGCATAAGTGATGACAATCCCAGGCCTCTTTAGAGAAAGCAATAAAGTGGATGACAAAAGTCATTCCTACAGATGATATGGCTTTGTTCATGGAGGAAACTGCAAAACTCAAAGGAGATGTGTTTTGTCTTAGACAAAAGCAATTATAGACACATATCCTGGATATAGGAGAGTAATTCTCATGCACAATGTGGCAGCTGGAAACCACTATTGTAAATGTGGAGAAACACCTCTGGAAAGTGTTTAGATTTCTGGCTCGACTCCAATGAGATATAAGTTCCTGATTTACAGCATAAATGACCCCAAAATAGGCATACTCCCACCTGCCAGCAAAGGAGTGAAAGGACACTGGAACAGAAAACAAATAGCAACTACATAAAAGTAATCAAGAAGAACTTATTGGGTGGTGACCCCACCTAAAGTTATTTTGCATTGAAGACTTCACTGTAAAGAATAACAGGTGATGGAATGCATGTTGGGAAATATTAAGCTTTGAGGAACTAGAGGATCAAGGATTTCCGTGTTTAGGTTACAAATGAAAAATCCCATTCGCAATATACTCAACTGCTCTTTCTGTTCTTCCACTGGAACGTACTCCCAAAGGGTGGTTTGTTGTCTGAGTTGCAGTTGTATTATGGGAAAGTCCCCCTGTTTCCAAATTGGAGGTGAGGTAGATCCCTTCCTACTGAAAATTGTATACTCTGAAAAGTGTACACCCTGAATATTGGTATTCTGAAGACTGAACACTCCCTATGCCTTCAATGTGATTTCATGTCTTTCTTTGGTGTGATTTCTATATTCTTTTTGGCAAAAGTCTCATTGCAATAAAATACTAAATGTATGGAATGACAGAATGACAGATTCTGGGTTCTGGGGAATTCTCTAGGCAATGGAACCACAATCTCCATGACTGATGTGTACTGTTTTATTTTATTTTATTTTTAATTACTTTCTAAATTTTGATAGCAATAAATAAATTGTATTTTAAGAGTATTTATGGAATTAGATTAGCAGGGAGAAGGAGATGGTATCGGTTTAGGAGAGCACTCACTGACTAGCTCTCTGAGGATGGCAGATTGGTCCTGCCCGGGGGTCTGTGCTGTGGGCATATGGAGTGAGAAGATTGGGACAATTATCTGCAGGCAGCTTGCCAGCGTGATCGCACGGTGGAAATTCGTGAGTTTTGACCCTGACCGTGGAGGTTAATGCAGACTCCTGAGCCTCACCCTCGGGGATAAAGGCTGCTTTGACCCACTACTCCCACCCGCAAGCCAGTGAGAGGGAGCATTCTCAGAGAGTGGGAGGATTCTGGCAGAGGGTCAAAAAGACTTTCTTTTCTGTGGATTTTGCTGCCTGGAATGCCTTGCAGCTTTGGGGAACAAAATAGCTGGCTTGAAGCAGGACAAGGCTTAGGGGAGAGGCAAATCTGCTGAGGAAGTTGACTTACTGAGCTGCCCAGGGAAACGCCACAATCCCCTACCGGCAAGCCCATGAGAGGGAGCATTTTCCAAGAGTTGGAGGATTCTGACTGAAGGTGGAAAGGGGGATTCCTTTCTGTTGATTTGGCTGCCTGGAACCCCTCATAGCTTTGGGGAGCAGATAAGCTGGCTGGAAACAGCACCAGGCTGAAGGGAGAGGCAAATCTACTGAGGAGGCCTGTTTTAACAAACAGTCAGGTGATACTCAGGATTGCCTCCAGAGGTGGAGTCAGTGATTTTTATCATTCTGCACTGACTAGCATCAGAACTTCAGCTCCCCTGGGGAGGCCAGGAAGTGGGAAATGCTTGATTAGTGTCCTCAAGCTTAGTTAGGGTCCCCTCAGTGAAAGGGGTGGCCTAGAAGAGGATGTATTTTGGGTCCCTTATTTTGCCAAAAAAAAAAAAGAAGTCACTTTTAAAAACAAACAAACAAAAATGAATTTTTCTTTTTAATTTAGTTTAATAGCTAAAATCTGCCTCAAAACCTGCAGATAGAACCTTGCAGGGCAATTGAGTGATAAACACAAGCAGGCTGAGAGGTTCCACAAGGGCCCAAGAGGTACACTGTTATTCCTTAGATTCGTTTGACTTCTTGCTTGTGTGCTTGCTTCATTTTTCTCTGTTTATTTATTGTCTCTTGCTTTTCTTTCTTCTTTCCTTCCCCCTTCTTCTTTATAAATCTCTTCTTTTCTTTTTTTTAAATTAGGTGCTGATAGCTTGTCTCCTCATTGCTGTGCTTCTCCTTCAGTGATTTCCCATTCTCTGTCTATATTGATTTTGTATCCCAAGCTATCTCTTTTGCTTCCCTCATCTTTCTGCCTTCTGCTTTCTATTGTGGTTCTTACAAACCATGGTTTTTCATTAGCCCATAACTTAAGTGTGTAAATTTCTAGTCAATCTATTCTGTTTTCTTCTTTTTTTTTTATTAATATTAACTTTTTACTTTCAGTCCTTTCTTTACTATTTCTATCCCTCCTCATCATTCTAGCCTTCTAAACCATTATATATATATATTCCTCTATTTGGTTTCCCAGTCCATGGTAGGTACTTTACTTTTTTTTCCCTATTACTCTACAATGACTACATTAGCTAAATATTTGTTTCACTAAGTCCTATATAGCCCCTCTTCTAACTTTCCTCAGTACTACAATTATCCTTCTTCCTGTCTCACATCTTTTGTTTCCTCTGGCCCTAATCTTTTGCCTTCAAGGGAACATAGAAAGAAGCAAGGAAATAAAATAAGAAGAAAAAGTGTCAAAGAGAAAAGTTAACACACACAGAGAACCACCAGCTAAATAAAACTCTAGAGCAGAGAGAGAAGCTAATCAACCGAATAAGACCATCAAGATAAAATGATGAATAGAGGGCAACAAAAAGTTACAAGCCACATTGAGAAACAGGAAGACATGGACCAGACTAATGAACAAACTAAAAACCAGGAAGAAATGCAGAACGTCGAACAACTAATCAAAGCTTTCCAAACAAATATCATGGACCAATTTAATGAAGTGAAGGAAGAGATTAAGGATGCTAAGAAGACACTGGGAGAACATACTGAAGAAATTGTAAACCTACATAGAAAGATAATGGATATGATGGTGATCAAAGGCACAATGCAAGAAATCAAAAACATGCTGGATTCACATTTGAACAAGCAGAAGAAAAGATTAGTGATGTGGAAGCCAATACATCTGAAATCAAACAGATAGTAGAACAGATAGAGAAAAAGATAGAAAAAGTCCAGCAGGGACTCAGGGATTTAACCAACAACACAAAACACAGAAATATACACGTTATAGGCATTCCAGAAGGAGAAAAGAAAGGAAAGGAAAGAGAAGGAGTGTTGAAGGAAATAATGGCTGAAAACTTCCCAAACCTATTGAGAGAGATGGATGAGCAGATCTAGGAAGCACAGCACACCCCAAACAGTATAAATCCTAACAGGCTACCCCCAATGTCAAAATGTCCAATGCTCAGGACAAAAAGAAAATACTCAAGGCAGCAAGAGGAAAGAGAACCATAACATACAAGGGAAGCACAATAAGATTAAGTGCTGATTTATTCTGAAACCATGGAGGAAAGAAGACAGTGGTATGACATACTCAAAGTACTAAAAGAAAATAACTTCCAGCCACAAATTCTCTATCTAGCAAAATTGGTATTCGAAAATGATGGAGAGTTCAAAATGTTCAGAGATAAACAGAAATTAAGAGAGTATGCCAATAAGAAACCTGCACTTCAAGAAATACTAAAGGAAGTTCTACTAGTTGAAAGGAAAAAACAAGGGAGAGAGAGTTGGAGGGGAAAGTTTAAAAACAACTAAAAAGACAAAAACAACATATGACATACATCAACCCAAAGAAAATATGCCTGAAGTTAGAAATTCATTGCAAGTAATAATTCTCAATGTTAATGGACTAAACTCACGAGTCTAGAGACACAGACTAGCAGAATGGATAAAGAAAATGATCCATCTATATGCTGTCTACAAAAAACCCACCTTTGACCCAGGGATTCAAGGAGGCTGACAGTGAATGGCTGGAAAACAATTTTACAAAATAACAGTAGCCAAAAAGGGCAGGAGTAGCTATTCTACTATCAGACAAAAAATACTTTAAATGCAAAGATATTGTAAGAGACAAAGATGGACACTATATATTAGTAAAAGAGGTAATCTCTCAGGAAGAGAGAACAATCATAAACACTTATGCACCTAATCAGGGTACCTCAAAATACATGAGGCAAACTCTAGAAAAAATAAGTGGAGAAATAAATGACTCTACAATTATAGTGGGGGTCTTTAGTACACCATTATCATTATTAGACAGAACATCTAGACAGAGAATCAATAAAGAAACAAAGATTCTGAACAATACATTAGAGGACCTGGACTTAATAGACATATACAGAACACTACACCTAAATACAGCAAGATTTACATTCTTCTCAAGTGCACACGGATCATACTCCAAGATAGACCACATGCTAGGCCACAGAACAACTCTCAATGAATTCAGAAAGATTGAGATTATACAAAGTAATTTCTCTGACCACAATGGAATGAAATTGGAAATCACTAAGGGCCAGAGAAACAGGTTAGGCAAAAGTATAAGGAAGTTCAACAACACACACTTAGACAAACAGTGAGTCAATGAGGAAATCTCAAGAGAAATCAGTAACTACCTTGAAACTAGGGAAAAGAACAACTTAACATATCAAAACCTATGGGATGCAGTGAAAGTCGTCCTGCGAGGAAGTTCATAACCATAAATTCATATATTAAAAAGGAAGAAAGAGCTAAAATTGAAGACCTAACTGCACACTTGGAGGAATTGAAAAAAACAACAAACTAAACATAAAGGAAGTAGAAAGCAGGAAATAACAAAGATTAGAGAAGAACTAAATGAGATAGAGAATAAGAAAGCACTGAAAAAATAAACAAAACCAAAAGCTGGTTCTTTGAGAATATCAATAAAATTGACAAACCCTTAGCCAAACTCACAAAGAAAAAGAGAGAGCAGACGCGAATGCACAAAAGAACGCATGAGCAAGGGGATATCATTACTGACCCCACAGAAATAAAGAGTATCATAGGAGGATACTTTGAAAAATTATATGCCAACAAGAATGATAATTTAGAGGAAATGGACAAGCTTCTAGAAACTCCCAAATAGCCTACATTAATGAAAGAAGAAATTGATGAACTCAACAGTCCAATTACAAGTAAAGTGATAGACTCAGTCATCAAAAACCTCCCAACTAAGAGCCCAGGACCAGATGGCTCCACAGCTGAATTCTACCAAACATTCCAGAAAGAGGTCACACCAATTCTGCTTAAGCTCTTCCAAAAAATAGAAGTAGAAGGAATATTGCCTAACTCATTCTACGATTCCAACATTACCCTAATACCAAAACCAACAAAGATACCACAAGAAAGGAAAATTACATACCAATTTCTTTAATGAACTTAGATGCTAAAACCCTTGCTAATCTCATTCAATAATATATCAAAAGGATTATACACCATGACCAAGCGGGTTTCATCCTGGGTATGCAAGGATGGTTCAATTTAAGAAAATCAGTCAATGTAATACACCATATTAACAAATTGAAAGATAAAAATCACATGATCATCTCTATAGATGCAGAAAAAGCATTTGACAAAATACAGCTATCATTACTGGTAAAAACACTGCAAAAGATAGGAATAGAAGGAAACTTTCTGAATATGATAAAGGGTATATATGAAAAAACCAAAGCTAACATGATTTTCAATGGTGAAATACTAAAAACCTTCTCTCTGAAATCAGGAATAAGACAAGGATGCCCACTATCACCACTCCTATTTAAAATTGCCTTATAAGTACTTGCTCAAGCACTGAGGAAAGAAAAGGATATAAAAGCCATCCAGATTGGAAAAGAAGAAGAAAAAAATTCATTATTTGCAGACGACATGATCCTATACATAGAAAGCCCTGAGAAATCTACAACAAAGCTTCTAGAACTTATAAAGGAATTCAGTAATGTAGCAGGTTATAAGACCAATGCTCAAAAATCAGTAACATTTCTGTACACCAATAATGAGCAATCTGAAGAAGAAATTTTTAAAAATACCATTTACAATAGTAACGAAAAAATTTAATAGGAATAAATTAACTAAAGATGTAAAGGACTTATATAGAGAAAACTACACAACACTGTTAAAGGAAATCAAAGAAGACTTAAATAAATGGAAAAATATTCCCTGCTCATGAATAGGAAGACTAAAAATCATCAAGATATCTAACCTACCCAAACTAATCTACAGATTTAATGCAATCCCAATAAAAATCAACACTATATATTTAAGGAACTGGAAAAACTAACCACAAAATATATGTGGAAAGTAAGAGGACCCAAATTGCCAAAGACATATTGAAAAAGAATTCTGAAGTTGGAGGTATCACATTACTTGACTTTAAAACATAATACAAAGCTCCAGTGCTGCATGGTATTGGCACAAGGATAGACCTACTGCATGGTATTGGCACAAGGATAGACCTACTGACCAATGGGACTGAATTGAGATATCTGATATAGATCGTTGCATATTCAATCATCTGATATTTGACAAAGCCATCAAGCCCACACACTTGGGAGAGAATGGCTTCTTTAACAAGTGGTGCTTGGGGACTTGGATATTCAAATCCAAAAGAATGAGAGAAGAATACCTTTTCACACCTTATACAAAAATCGAGTCAAGATGGTTCAAAGATCGAAATATAAGAGCCAAAACCATAAAGACCTTGGAAGATAATTTAAGGAAACATCTACAGGACCTTGTAATAGGAAATAGTTTCATGAACTTCACACCTAAAACACGAACAGCAAAAGAAAAAATAGATAAATGGGATCTCATCAAAATTAAAAACTTCTGCACCTCAAAGGACATTATTAAGAAAACAAAAAGGAAGCCAACCCAATGGGAGAAAATATTTGGCAACCATATATCTAATAGGAGCCTAATATCCTGCATATATAAAGAAATACAACACCACAAAAATAAAAAGACAAACAACCCATTTTTAAAAAAAATGGGCAATTAACCTGAAAAGACACTTCTCCAAGGAAGATATACAAATAGCTAAAAAGCACATGAAAAAAAATGCTCAACATCTCTAACTATTAGGGAAATGCAAATCAAAACCACAATGAGATACTATCTTACACCCACCAGAATGGCAGCTAATAAAAAACAGCACAATATAAGTGTTGGAGAGGATGTGGAGGAATGGAAACCCTCATCCATTGCTGGTGGGATTGTGGAATGGTCCAGCCATGGTGGAGGACAGTTTGGCATTTCCTCAGAAAACTAACAATAGATCTTCTGTATGATCCGGTGATTCCACTGCTGGGTATATACCCAGAAGAATTGAAAGCAAAGACATGAACAGATATATGCACAACAATGTTCATAGCAGCATAGTTCACAATTGCCAAAACTTGGAATCAGCCCCAGTGCCCATCAACAGACGAATGGATAAGCAAAATGTGGTGCAAACATACAATGGAATATTACTCATCTGTTAGAAGGAATAAAATGCTAACACATGGAATAACATAGATGAATCTTGAAGACTTTATGTTGAGTGAAGCAAGCCAGGCATTGAAGGATGAACAGTAAATGACCTCACTGATTTGAACTGAGAAAAGTGAGCAGTCTCTGTGAACCATTGTCTGAAAGATAGGTTAACAAGGGTGAAAAAGAGAGGACTTGTGGAAGATGTTTGTGTGGGATGTGGTGGGAGGTGTGGGAGGTGGGCAACATGGGAATCCCAGGGGGTTCCCTGTAATATTTTCAGTAATCTAAGCACCTCTTAAAAATATATATATATATATATATAACATTTTTGTAAACAAATGCACATATATGCATATATATTTATATATCATTTTACAAATAGTGGTATGTATTGTGAAAATTTTGATTTTTACCCACAATAAAAAATAAATTAATTAAATAAATAAATAAATAAACATTAATAAGAACAACAACAACAAAAAAGAGTGCACTACAACTATGACATGAATTTAACATGGTCTTAGAATACAAAGCCAATCTAAAAATTCAATAAATTTTGTTTACTTAGCAACAAAAAAAAAAAAAAAAAAAAAAAAGAGAGGAGTAGGTTGTGATCCATCACCCATATGGACATATTCTATGGTAAAGTGATAGAGTATAGTTGCATATTGAAGGATAGGACAGTTTTGTAGTGATATTACTTGGTTTGGTGGTACAGATTAACAGGTGTGTAGATTAGGAAGGGCAGGTCAGAATACCCAGGGCATGTAACTATGAATCCTGTCATCCTATGTGTCAAGACAGGGGAGTGTCATATGCCCCAGGTGGATGGGAAGGGAGGAACAGAAAAGATCAAATGGGGTATTTAGTGGTCATGGGAAATATTTTTCATTACCTTACTGTAAAGGACACAAGACATGGTAAATATCATGAAAAATTATTAAACTGTACTGTCTAAATAGTCAACTATATTGTAAACCATTGACACTGTTTAATAGCTATGTTTCACTACCTGTATAACAGTTATAACAATGCTACCATCCACAAAAAAAAAAAACAAAAAAGGTTTTAATATGGGGTGGGGAAGTAGGAGGGAGGTTGGGTATGTTGGAATCTCTGGTATTCCATCTATGACTTTGCTGTGACCTAAAACTTCTTTGAAAATTAAATGAAAATTTGGGAGACACTGGGGAATGAGAGCGGGAAGGTGTCCCAGTACCCACTGGATATCCAATCATGCAGTGATAAAAGGAAAAACAAAATTAAAAAAAATTTAAAAAAATTTTTCCCCATTTTTTTAACGTACCAATCCATTAATTATATTTTATTTTCAGGTTTTTTTTCTCTGAGTTTCCTTGTATTTTATCTCTTGCATTTAAGCTTATCATTATTATTTCATCTTCCTATTAATTAATTGTATTTGGTTATTATATGGGTTTCATCTTCAAGGAAGGTTTAGATCACAGAAGTGTTACAATGGGGACTGCAGAGGACCATTGGTGGGGTCTGTCTGGGACGGGGGATTCATGGGAGTAAGTTCATCTGAATATACATGAAAGATATATAAAATTGTTCAAATGATCGAGGGATGGGGCATGGTCACTGTGGGTAGACAATCACTCAATAAATGACGGAATCTGAATTCCCAGCCTGGAGAGCTCTGCCACATTCTCCAAGGGAGCAGCAACAGTCCCCTGAATGCAGGGGCAGTGTCTGGCAAAAGTGGAGGGCCCACTGATGGGTTCTTGTTATTGATGACTAGCCTTATGAGTCTTTGCTCTTGTAATTGAAACTTGACCTAATGTTATGGGGTGCCTAAGGTTTGCCACTTGAGAGTCTCCTTGTTGCTCAAATGTGGCCTCTCTCTAAGCCAAACTCAGCATATGAATGCATTACCTTCCCCCCAATGTGGGACATGAGCCTCCCTGGCAATGAGGGATTAATACCAAGTGCCATCTGCCAACATGACTGGAAAAATACCTTGAATAAAAGGGGGGAAACGTAAAGACAAATGAGTTCATGTGGCTAAGAGACCTCCAAGAGAGTCGGGAGGTCATCCCAGAGGTAATGCTTACTCACACCTCAGTAGGATCTCATAGAATACCAAAGTCGATATCATCCCACACAGGGGCTCCTGAGGGCTCTGGAGACACCCAGGTCCTATATAAGGAGGGATAGCCCCAGAGATTGATGCCTTATCAGTGGGCTCTATTTTGGACTCTGTGCTCCTGATAGTGACAGAGTTGGACTTAAATAAGTCCTCCCTGCACATGGTCCATCAGCCACTTCTATTCAAACCTGTACATGAGGCTGGAGTTTGTATGTGTACTTCCAGAGACTTGATCCTCTGGCCTTCCTATGTGCCAGCTTTGCCTGGAATCTTAGTGTACCTGCAATCCTACTCTAAAACTCATTGGACTCACCCAAGTCACTTGGTGAGGAGACAATGATGAACAACGGCTATCCCAAGGAATGGAGAGAGCCTCAGCTGAAGGCAGGATAATCCCATCCACTGTATCCATGGGATATAAGCCCAGTCTCACTTTGAGGTTGAGTGGACATCACCATTCCAGTACCCTCAGAATTGGGGGAAGATCTATGGACTAGAGTGGACTTAATGGTATTCTGTTGTAGACATATTGTGATTCAAGCAATGGAAGAAATTATAACAGTGAGGTGGAGCTAGTGGCCACTAGATGCTATCGGGGCAGGGAGGGGAAGGACAGTTGTAATACAACGGTTTTTTCAAGACTTGGGGGTTGCCTTGAGTGACGTTGCAGTGACAGATATAGGCCATTTTACATCAGCATATACCATGCAGAATTATGAGGGAGGGAGTGTGGTCTACGATGTTAACTATGGTCTATGCTTAGTGGCAAAGCCCCAGGATGTGTATATCCATTGCAGGTGATGTGCCACACTAATGAAAGATGTTTATGTGGGACATTATGGGAGGTGTGGGAGGTGGGGAACATGGGAATCCCTGTGGTTTTGTGTGGCATTTGTGTAATCTAAGCATCTTTTAAAATATATATTTTAAAAAATAGCATTAAAAAAAGAAATATTAAAGGAACAACTGACTATAGCATTAAATTATATATATATATATACATGCATGTGTGTGTAAGTTTGTTTACATATAAAGGATGATTTTGAATCTTTACTTTGCTATGAGAAAATAAATCAAATATTAAAAAGAAAAAACAGTGTATTTATGAACCATAAGACTATTTCTAATATGTGTTTGTTTTTCTATGATTGTTTTTATCTTTGCCATAAACTTATAATACTAAGATAATAATTGAGTCATAATTTTGTGTTCTAAGTGTTTGGGTTAACATTCAAAGTTATTTTCTGACTTATTCAAATCTGTGTTTAGAACTGCATTGAAAATAAAACTAAAATTCAACCAACATATTAGATTGTCAGCAACAATATTTATTGCTTACATATAGGCAAATCCTAATCTATTGAATTAATTTCACTTCATATTACTTCTAAAAGAATTTATCATTCAGTATAGCTGGTTACTTCATAATTCTAAATTGTTATACATAACTTCAATAGTAAGTCTTCAAAATTCTTGACTCTTTTGCTGAATTGTGTGCTAACAGGTCGATATAAAGTATTTCATTTTGCACTATGAATTTTCTGATGTGAAATCCAGCTGAAGATTTTCCTTACTTGACTTTAGGACTGTTGTTTCCTCAAAATAAGAGTATTAATGCTAAGGAATAAGTGATCACTAATACATGACTTCATTCATGAAACCGAAAAGAATTTAATACAGTGTGACTTCTCACTTTCCCTACAATTGTTGCTGCATGAATAAATGATTTTGTGTGGTTTTTCATGAATAATCTCTCCAGCATGAATTATCCAGCACTTCCTCAAGGGGCTTCATCCTTTGGTTAAGGCTTGTGTATCATTTGGAAACAGTGGATAAAGTCTCTTCCATTTTCATTACATTTATATTATGAGATCTCTCCTGTTGTAAAACATCAGACCATCTACTAAAGTCTTTGCTATATAGGTAACATATCAATTCTCTACAATATGAATTTGCTTACATTGATGTAGTCAGGATGACAAAAGTTCTATAGATTAATTACAATGTGTTTATTCAATGTTTGAATTTTCTACTATGTCAAAGATTAACACAAGAGTGCTGGAATCTCTTCTATATTCAAAACATTTACATTATGTGTTCTTTCATCTAATTTAAGGTCAGAAGATTTACTGAAACCTTATCTATACATGGCATTCATAGGGTTTCTCTCCTGTGTGATTTCTCTCATGCTGTTTCAGTACAGAAGATTGAGTGAAGGCTTTTCCACATAGATGATATTTATAGGGGTTCTCTCCAGTGTGAGTCCTCTAGTTGTCTAAGTCTGCAATTATAGGTTAAGACTTTCCTCAAAGATGACATTTATAAGGTTTCTTTCCAATGTGAGTTCTTTCATGTCTTCTCAAAACAGAACATTGTGTGAAGGCTTTCACACATAGTTGAAATTCACAGTATTTCCCTCCAGTGTGGGTCTTTCCCACAAAAATGATATTTATAAGGCTTCTATCTATTGTGAGATCTCTCATGTTGTCTCAGGGCAGAATATTGAGTGAAGGCTTTCCAAAATACATGACATTCATATGGTTTATTCCCAAGGTGAGTTTCATTGTGCTGTGTAGGCCATAGCACTAAATAAATAATTTACAAATTATATGACGTTGGCATGTTTGCTTCTATTGGAAATATGTTTTTGTTGACTATAAGGTGACTAGGCACTGAGCGCTTCTCCAAATAGATTGCTGAAGTAGAGTTTCTTTCCCTTGTGAGTTAACACGTGTTGAGTCACTCTGGATCTCTGAGTAAAATCTTCTGGCAATTGACTCTATGTAATATAATTCTTCTGAGTAAGAGAATTCTGCTTCTGAGAAGTAGAGGAGAAACCATAAAAGGTTTCTCCATAAAAATGTATTTATATTCATATGAATTCTACGCTAATCATTCAGTGATAGTCTCCAATTAAAATCTTTCCCATGGCAGTTACATAGCTTGTTATTCTTTTGCATGCAAAGAGAGAGTCTCTTTTGTAGTATTCAAACTGCAGAGCTCTCATCAATTTTGAAGACTTTATAATGTTTCAAAGGTTAAGTATATGAGCCATGTTTATGTAATTATATTTTATAAAAACCCAAGTTACTCTTTTGTGTTCAAGTTAATTATTTCCTAAATTCATACTATCACAGACTTTTTCTGGATTAGCACTTAAAAGCAATTTACAGCTAATTGATTGAAATGAATTCCTAATTTATTCTGCTCCCAGGTATCTACCTCAAAGACAAGGGTTCACTCACACAGAACTTACCAATGACATGATGGTAGATGTGTCTTTTCTGAAAATATGTTGCATGGAGAGTATTTCTTATGTTTTGTTTTTTTTTTAATACCAGTCTCATTGCCTAAAACAACTGAAAAAGTTACTTGCTAGACTAGCTTTAGGGAAATGAAAATGTTAAACGTCTCAAATAGCCCTATAATTGTTTCAAATAAGACACTTATCTGGGAAAGAATATCAAGTTAAAGGATACTTTAGGTAGTAGAAAACCTTACAAAACAGTTACAATTAGAATGCATTTTCAAGGTTGAAATAAAAGAAAAATTATGAGAAAGATTTTATGTTCTGGAGGTAAAGAGAAGGAAAACCACCTAAGAAGAAGAATAGCGGAAAAGTCATTAAGTTGAAGCTTAAATTCAATAGCACATAAATATACATTTCCTCAAAGCCATAGACACTGGAATATAAATTAATGTGAACAGAACAATGACCACACCTGAGGAAACTTTAACCAATAATGACACCTACATTTTAGAAAAATGACTCACTTAAGGATATCTCCAGTTGATATATTCAAGAACCTATTCAATTCCTGACCAGGCTCCTCCTTTTCATGAAACACATGTTCCTAGAGTTCACTTGAATTCCAGTTTAGTAAAAATCCAAATTCTTCGCTCCAAAGTTCCTCTCCTTGTTCCCACTTGGAATGTCCATCTGATTTGCAGAATTGAAGTCCTGATTGTGGGGGAAAGTTAATGAAATCTTGAGTTCTGAGCAGTTAACATAGTATTATCATGTCCAGGGAAGGTGTCTGATTTAGTTTCCTAGTCTACTTAAGCAAATACCATGGAAAGTGTTGACTTTAACTATGAAAATTTATTAAGTTATGGTTTTGAGGCAAAGAAAATGTCCAAATCAAGGCATTATCAAGGCAATGCTTCTGCCCAAAACTGGCATTCTGAAATTGGCTGCTGGTGACCCTTGGTCCATAGCTTGTCACATTGCAAAGCATGGTAGTGTCTCCTTTTCTCTATTCTCTTCTGGGTTTCACTGGATTCACCCTATCTCTTCTGATGGCTCTCTCTGTGTCTGAATTTTATTTTCTTATAAAACATTCCAGTATCAGGATTCAGTCCCACCTAATGGTGTGGGACACACCTTATCTAAATAACAACCTGAAAAGACCCTACTTACAATGGGTTTACACCCACAGGAATGCATTAGACTGAAGAACATGGTTTTCTGGGGTAAATATAACTTCAAATCACCACATTCTACCCTCTGGGCACAAAAAAAAAGACATTTTTCTATATGTAAAATATGTTCATTCCAATACAATATCTCAAAAAGCCTTAGATCATTTCAGAAACATGCTTAGTACAAAGTCAAATCAATATAAGGTATGGGTGTGGTCTGTCCTGGGGTTCAATTCCTCTCTGTGGACCTGTGAAACCTAGAAAACAAGTTTTCTGCTTCCAATAAACAAAGAAGGGAGAGGAACAGAATAAATATTTCAATTTTTATAGGGAAAACCAGAGTCATGGGTCCCGAACAATTCCAGCACCTTGCAAGGAATACTCCACTAAATTTCAGGGTCTAAGAGAAATATAAGGAATGTTTTCTCCTCTGGGACTGAAGAAGTGGCAGCCCCACCCTTCCAAATTTTTGTGCATCAGTCATGCTTTCTGCAAACACCAGAGTGAATGCTTCATCCTCTGAGAACATTGGGGTGGTAGTCAGACCCTCCACAGGAAATAAGTGCAACCCTCTTTGAACAGTGCGGTGGCAGCCACAGTGTCTGAAATCCTGAGAGAACAGGGTCCAGTCTCTCAGAACAATAGAGGAAACACTCTTCCTGCACAATGGGGCAGCAATCCAGGTGCTGGGGCTGACTCACATTTTACACACACAAGGGTGGGCCTGCTCTCTTGGCCTGAGAGGATGACTTTGGTCCATATCTCAGCATCCATTGCTCTGTCCTTTAAGTGATTTTTCATTCACTCTCTCCCTTTTAATACAGGCTGGCTGTTGTTCCATTCATAGAGATATCACAATAAACTATCCAGTTTTGGTTGTAGTTCACAGAGGTTCAAACTATCAGGACTTTCCACAGATCCTTCCTAGATAGCAGTACCTCAAATCCTGACTTTATAAAAGTGACAATTAGAATTCTTTGAGGACTTGCTTTACAGCTGTTCAGAATTTTTCAAACCATCAATTTCTGGTTTCTTTGCCCCTAGGAGTTCAGTTTTCAGCTTATCACATTCCTCTCAAATATTATTATGAGCTTACAGGGAAACCAGGCTGCAGTTTCCACTCTAAACTTGGAAATCAGCTTAGGTAAACAAACAAGTTCATCGCTCTCAAAGTCCACTTTCTATCCAACATCATAAGAACTAAATTATGTCAACTTCTCTGCTAATTTCAAACAAGGATCACCATTCATCCAGTTTTTGATAATATGGTTCTCATTTCCTTCAAAAGCCTCATCAGATATATCTTTAGAATCCATATTTCTACCAATGGTCTCTTCAATGCAATCTAGGTCTTTTCTATCAAGCAACCCACAATTCTTCCAGCCACTACCTATTACCCAATTCCAAATCTTTTTCCACATTTTTGGTATTTGCAATAGCAGCACCCCAGTCTCCTGGTTCCAAAATTCATTGTCATTTCTTAAGCTCCTTCAGCAAATACAATGAACTGCATTGACTGAAACAAAGGAAATTTATTAACTTAACGTTTTGAAAGACCCAAGCATCATAAGGCAACCCTTTCTCACCAAGATTGTGGTGTTCTGGGGCTGGCTGCTGGCAACACTTGATTCTTAACTTGTCACATGACAAGGCACATGGTGGCATCTCCTGGTCTCTTCTTTTTAGGATTTCATTGATTTATATTTCTTCCTTCATATGGCTTCCTCTCTCTCTGTCTGAATTTTATTCTCTTATAAAGAACTCCAGTAATAGCATTAAGACCCATCCTGACTGAGGTGGGACACACCTTAATCAAAGTAACCTCATCAAATGGTCCTACATACAGTGGTTTCACATGCACAGGAATGGATTAGATTTAAGAACATGTTTTTCTGAAGTACACACAGCTTTAACCACTACAATGACTAAAGAAAAATAAGGTAAACATTGAAGGCCAACCAAGGAAAAAAATACCTGGAAGATAGAATATTGACAATTCTTTATCATGAAAGGGTTAACTTGATCTTCTGCTCAAACACAGTGAGGATCTCTAGTTATTGATGCCCTAGTTCAAAGAGATACTGCAGAACCCTCCGTATTTTCAAACAAGGAGAAATTCTTTCTCCACTAAAATTCATTATTTTTTAAAAGAATACAACATAAATTCCTCCAAAACATACTATGTGGAAAAGGATATGCCTCTTTTTTTTGTTACTATAGTCTGAATTCACATGAATTCCCTGGAGCATAATAATTATTAAGGACATATATAGTCTACTTATTTATTCTTTCTGAAAATATGCACTGAATTCCCAACAATGTTATGAGTGTTTCACATTGAATAGAAGAAAAAAATAAAATGTGTGTTCAAAAAGATTACATTCTAGTGGTGTGGAAATTAAATATAAACAATAAGTAAAGAAAAATATTTCTTATAGGTAGTCATACATGTTATAAAATATATTATACATAGAAAATATAAAAAATAAAAAAATATATAAAACAATATTGACCAGCAATTCTTTTTGGATCTTAAGAAAATAGAGGAATTCATAGATAGGTCAATTTTATAGACTCACCCAGTGAGACGAAATGACAGGCTTTCTCTGGCATCACATTTCTGAAGTTTTCTCTAGGATGATCCCAGCAGGGCCCACTATTCCTGGATGAAGTTGATAATTAGATCTTTCAAGTTTAGTAACTCCTAAAAATATGGACATTCAGGTTCACAGAGGACCATCCTTACAAATATCTAGAGTAGAATATTTGAGAGTAGCACAGAGGAAGTGGTGACAGTTTACAGAACGCTTAAACTGAGTTTGAGTGTCAAGTCAGATCATTCTCAGTGCTGAATTGTCATCCACATTTCACACACAGAAACACAAACACATACTGAACATTTAAAATTCTATTATAGGGGGGATTGTGTGAAGATGGCAATGGACTAACATGCAGAGCTGAATGCTCTTACAAAAACAATGAAGAAAGAGACAAAATCTGTCTGAAGAATGTGCTTTGGGTGTCAGCAGACCAGAACAGTGCTAGACAACTCCCAAGAGGTTGAGGGACAGAGAGTCAAAGAAGCAAAAATGACAAATGTGAGTTACCAAGCCCCTGTGGTGGCCAGGAAAAGCTTCCCTCCCCCACCTGAAGATAATAAGCTAAGGTAAAACACCTGGCTCACTATAGCCCAATGAGAGGGGACCAGACATTTTCCTCCCTCTCAGCTCTTCCAAGGGAAATGGGAGAGGAGATCAGGAGGATTTTCTTCGGTGGATAAGACCAGCAGGGCCTGCTTTGAATCCCCAATCTTAATATTCAATACAGGAACACAGGAAAGCTGAGATGGAATGCCTCTATGGAAAGGTACACTGACTAGCACCATCTGCTGGTAGCTCTGGAAATTCCATGGACAAAACTATTTGTGCTCTCTGTATCCAGCCCCTGGGACAAAATCTGTGCCCCAGTATTGACTCACTGGCCTGATTTTGAAAACTGAAGCTCGACAATTTTAAAGATAGAATAAGTTGAATCAAATATCAAAGAAGAGCCCTATATAAAAATAATAGGAAAGAGAGAGAAATTGGTGATCAGAGTAAATTCACCAACATATTCAGATGCCTAGCCATCAGCAAAAACTTGGAAGCCATACTAGGAAAGGAAGAGAGGGCATATCCAAAAGAACAAACCATATATCCTGACGAGATACAAGATTTAAGACAATTAACTAGTAATAACCACACAACTCTTCTAAGTCAATTCAAAGAATTTAAAGAAAATATGACTAAAGAAATAAAGGATATTAAGAAGACACTGGGAGAGCATAAAGAACAATTTGAAAGCCTGCAAAATAAAGTAACAGACCTTAAGGGAATGAAAGATATGATGGATGAGCTTAAAAATACATTAGAGGCACATAAGAGCAGTTGCACATTTAGCAAGGATATAATATCCATGATATATAAAGAGATCCTACAACTCAAAATTAAAGAGACAAGAGACCAGATTAAAAATGGGCAAACTGATGAATAGTTAAAAAAAAAAATTTGTGGTGTATGCACACGATGGAATATTATGCAGCGGTAAGAAGAAATGAAGTCTTGAGACATATGACAACATGGATGAACCTGGAGGATATTTTGTTGAGTGAAGCAAGCCAGACACAAAAAAGACAAATACTGTATGATTGTGCTGTTATGAACTAAATATATTGTGTAAACTCATGGAGTTAATAATTAGAATACAGTTCACCAGGAAATAAGAGGTTAGAGAATGGAAAGCTGAGGATTAATCTGTGCAGAATTGATAAAAGCTGTTTGTAAATATTGGGAAATGAATAGAAATGGTGAAAGTGTATAATGATGTTTGTAACTAGCAGTGCTATTGTATGGGTATGACAGTGGTTGAAAGGGAAGTTCTAAATATTACTAGAAGGAAAGCTGAAAATTATAATATGGTATGGTGTATGACAATAAAACCCCATGTAAAATATGAATATGTTGTTATTTCATATATAAGACTTTTTTTGTAAAATAGAAATACAAATATACTAGAGAGAAGGAAAAATAATAGCAGCTATGTACTGCAAGGAAAGCACACAGAGATTGAGAATTGAGTTTTTATTTTTTTATTATTATTATTGGAATAATGAAAATACTCTAAGAATGAGTGAAGTGATGAATGCACAAATATGTGATTACACCAAATATCATTGATTGTGCACTTTGGATGGATTTATGCTTTATTAATATGTACCAATAAAATTGATTTGTTAAAAAATGGTCAAAGGACCTGATTAAACATTTTTCTAAGGAAGAAATACAAATGATGTAAAACACATGAAAAAATGTTCAACATCACTGGTTATTAGGGAAATGCAAATCAATGTACAGTGAAATATCATTTCAAACCTACTAGAATGGCCACTATTGAAAAAACAGAAAACTGCAAGTGTTGGAGAGGATGTAGAGAAATAGGAACTCTTATTTACTCTTCATGGGAATATAGAATGGTACAGGTGATGTGGAAACTGGTTGTACCAAAGGAAATTGTGTATATATCTGTCATGTGACCCAGCAATATCACTACTAGATACATACCTAGAAGATGTAAGAGGAAGTATATGAGAAGACATCTGTTCACTGATGTTTAATTATATACACGTAATGGAATATTATTCAGCTGTAAGAAGAATTGAAGTCCTGAGTTATGTGACAATATGGATGATCCTGGAGGACATTATGCTGAGTGAAGAAAGCCAGGCACAAAGGGCAAATACTTTCTGATTTTGCTATTATGAACTAAATATAATGAACAAACTACTGGGATTAATAGCTAGAATATAAGTCACCAGAAAAGAGTATGTGTTTAGAAAATGGGAAGCTGAGATTTGATCAGCACAGACTTGGTAGAAAGTTGTAAATGTTTGGAAATGAATAGAAATGGTGAAAGCACATGATAGGATTTGTAAATAGTAGTGCTAAGATATGAATATGATAATGGTTTCTTTTTGTTGTTTTTCTTTTTTTTTTTTTGGAGTAATGAAAATGCTCTAATATTCATTTAAATGATGAATGTACAACTCTGTGATTATACAAAATGTCGTTATACACTTTAGATAAATTGTATAGTTAAAAAAAAAAAATAGTGTGGGTTGGGGAAAATACCAAATGTAACATATGTATTATAGCTAGTATTAACACTTTGATGATGTTCTTTCATAATTTGTTACAAATGTTTTACAATAATGCAAAGTATTTGTGGTGGGGTGTGGTATGGGAGCCCTGCATGAGGTTACCCATGTTTGTTTTGCAGTTTCACAACATTTTTTTCTTGTTTTTTTTTTAACTCTATTTTGTACATTTAATAATTGAAAATAGAAACAATTAAAAACTAAAAAGTAAACACAGATGAATAAATATATACATTTCTCAATTAAATATACAGGAACATATAATTTTTAAAAAAATCAAACAATATGTTACACAATATATTTGGTTCATAGTAATGCATTCATACAGTATTTGTCCTTTTGTGTCTGGCTTGCTTCACTCAACATAATATCCCCCAGGGTCATCCATGTTGTCATTTGCTTTATGACTTCATTTCTTCTTACAGATGCATAATATTCCATTGTGTGAATAGACCACAGTGGATTTCTTTATCCATTCATGTGTTCATGGACACCTAGGTTGATTCCAACTTTTGGAAATGGTGAATAATGTTGCTATGTACATCAGGGTGCAGATGTCTGTTTGTGTCACTGCTTTCAGTTCTTCTGGGTATATACCCAGTAGTGGTATTGCTGGGTCATGTGGCAAGTCTATATTCAACTTCTTTAGCAACTGCCAAACAGTCTTCCACAGTGGCTGTACCATTCTGCATTCCCACCAACAGTGACTAGGTGTTCCTATCTCTCCACATCCTCTCCAACACTTGTAGTTCTCTGTCTTTTAGATACTGGCCATTCTCATAGGTATGGAGTGATATCTCATTGTAGTTTTGATTTGCATTTTACTAATCATGAGTGATGTTAAGCATTTCTTCATGTGTTTTTTTGCCATTTGTATTTCTTCTTTGGACAAATGTCTATTCAAGTCTTTTGCCCATTTTTTAATTAGGTTGTTTGTGTTTTTATTGTTGAGTTGCAACATCTCTTTATATATCCTGGATATTAAACCTTATTGGATATATGATTTCCAAATATTTTTCCCATTGTGTTGCCTGCCTTTTCACCCTTTTGACAAAGTCCTGTGAGGTGCAAAGGTGTTTAATTTTGAGGAGGTCCCATTTATTTATTTTTCTTTTCGTTTCATGTGCTTTGGGTATAAGGTCCAAGAAAGCACCACCTACTACAAGGTCTTGAAGACGTTCCCTACATTTTCTTCTAGTAGTTTTATAGTCCTGGCTTTTATATTTAGATCTTGAATTCATTTAGAGTTGATTCTTCTATAAGCAGTGAGATAGGGATACTCTTTCATTCTTTTGATTATAGATATCCGGTTCTCCCTAAACCATTTGTTGAAGAGACTGTTTTTTTCCCATTAGCATGGACTTGGTAGGTTTGTCAAAACCAGTTGATTGTATAGGTGAGGGTTTATTTCTGGGTTCTCAATTCTATTCCACTGATTGATGCATCTATATTTATGTCAGTAACAGTCTATTTTGACCACTGTAGCTTTGGAATATGTTTCAAGGTCAGACAGTGAAATTCCTCTCACATTGCTCTTCTTTTTTAGAATGCTTTTGGCTATTCAGGTACACTTACCCTTCCAGATGAATTTGGTAATTGCCTTCTCTAATTCTGTAAAGTAAGCAGTTTGGAATTTGATTAATATTGCATTGAATCTATAAATCAATTTGGGTAAGATTGACATCTTCATGATATTTATTCTTCCAATCCATGAACATGGAATGTCTTTCCATTTGTTTAGGTCTTTTTAAATTTCTTTTAGCATTATATTGTAGTTTTCTGCATATAGGACCTGTACTTCTTTGGTTAAATGAACTCTGAGTTATTTGATTCTTTCTGCTGCTATTGAAAATGGAATTTTCCCCCTGATTTCCTCCTCAGGTTGTTCAGTACTAGTGTACAAAACATTACTGATTTTTGCATGTTTGTCTTGTATCCTGCCACTTTGCTGAACTCATTTATTACCTCAAGTAGCTTTTTTGTGGATACTTCAGGATTTTATAAGAACAGGATCAAGTCATCTGCAAGCAGTGAGAGTTTTACCTCCTCTTTTCCTATTTGGATGCCTTAAATATATATATATATATATAGTCTAATTGCCCTAGCTAGAACTTCTAGTACAATATTGAATAACAATGGTGACAGTGGGCATCCTTGTCTTGTTCCCAATCTTACAGGGAAAACTTTCAACCTTTCTCCATTGAGTATGATGTTGGCTGTGGGTTTGTCATATATGCCTTTTATCATATTGAGGAATTTCCCTTCTATTCCTATCTTTTGAAGTATTTTAATCAAAAAGGATGCTAGATTTTGTTGAATGTTTTTTCTGCATCGATTCTGATTATCATGTGTTTTTTTTTTTTTTTTTTTTGCCTTCAATTTGTTAATGTGGTGTATTACATTGATTGATTTTCTTATGTTGAACCAGCCTTGCACACCAGGAATAAATCCCACTTGGTCGTGATGTATAAGTCTTTTCATATGCTGTTGGATTTGATTTGCAAGTATTTTGTTAAGAACTTTTCCATCTATGTTCATTAGAGGGATTGGCCTGTAATTTTTTTTTCTTGTAGTATCTTAATCTGGCTTTGGTATTAGGGTGATGTTGGCTTCATAAAATGTGTTGAGTAACTTTCCTTCTTCTTCAATATTTTGGAAGAATTTAAACAGGATAGGTGTTAATTCTTTTTGAAATGCTTGTTAGAATTCACCTGTGAAGCCATCTGGTCCTGGACTTTTCTTTGCTGGAGATTTTTTATGATGGAGTCAATCTCCTGAAATGTGATTGTTTTGTAAAGTTCTTGTATCTCATGTAGTGTCAGTATAGGTTGGTTGTGCATTTCTAGAAATTTACCCATTTCATCTAGGTTGTCTATTTTGATCGCATATAGTTTCTCATAATATCCTCTTTGATTCTTTTTATTTCTGTGTGGTCATTTGTAACTTCCCCCCTTTCCTTTCTGATTGTATTTATTTTCATCTTTTCTCTTTTTTTCTTTGTTAGTCTAGCTTAGGGTTTGTCAATTTTATTAATCTCAAATAACCAACTTTTGTTTTTTGTTGATTTTCTCTATTGTTTTTCTGTTCTCATTTTCATTTATTTCTGCTCTAATCTTTATTTCTTTGAGGTAATGTTTACCAGGCGTTTGCGGGGCACTACGCCCCACCTTC
>JAKSZT010054267.1:7153802-7207357 GCA_026826555.1 Tolypeutes matacus | reverse complement strand
GGACTGCAGCAGGGCTGATCACCCTCAGGCCCGGGAACAAAGCGGCATTTCTTTCCTACTGCTTGTTTGTGATTGGTTTGTTGTTCTTTTTCTAGTTTCTCTAGTTATTCAGTTAAGTCTTTGAGTTTAGCTCGCTCTTGTTTTTTAATATAGGCATTGAGAGCTATAAATTTCCCTCTCAAGACTGCCTTTGCTGTATCCCATAAGTTTTAATATGTTGTGATCTTGTTTACATTTGTCTCAATTTATTTACTGATTTCACTTGCAATTTCTTCTTTGACCCACTGATTGCTTAGGGCTGTGTTGTTCAGCCTCCACACATTTGCAAATTTACTTTGTTCCTGTCTATTATTGATTTCTAATTTCATTCTATTATGATCTGAGAAGGTCTTTTTTTATATTTTCAATCTTTGTATATTTTTTGAGAGCTGCATTGTGACCTAACATGTGTGTTCTATCCTGGAGAAAGATCCATGGGCACTTGAGAAGTATGTGTAATCTGCTGAGCTTGGATGCAGTGTTCTATATATGTCTTTTAGGTCTAACTTGTTTAACACATTGTTCAAGTTCTCTCTTTCCTTGTTGATCTTCTGTCTAGTTGTTCTATCTAATGACATGAGCGGGGTTTTGAAGTCTCCAACTATTATTGTAGAAATGTCTATTTCTCCCTTCAGTATTGCCAGAGTTTGTTTCCTATATTTTGGGGCACGCTGGTATGGTTCATAAATATTTATGATTGTTATATCTTCCTGGTGGTTTGTACCTTTTATTAATATATAATGGCCTTCTGTATCTCTTATAACATTTTTGAATTTAAATTCTGTTTTGTCTGATATTATTATAGCTAACTCTGCTCTTTCTTGTTACTATTCATGTGGAGTATCTTTCTCCAACCTTTCACTTTCAGCCAGTTTGTATCCCTGGGTCTAAGGTGAGTTTCTTGTAAGCAGCATATGGATGGCTCATGTTTATTATCCATTCTATCAGCCTGTGTCTTTGGATTGGGGAGTTTAATCTATTCACATGTAATGATATTACTGTAAATGCACTATTTACTTCCTCCATTTTATTCTTTGGTTTTCATATGTCATCTTGTTTTCATCTATCTTTTTACTCTTTTGGTTGTCCTTTCTGGTAGTCTTTCTTCTATACTCTCCTCCAAGTCTCTCTCTCCTATCTTTTTCTTTTAGGTTCTAAGGCTTCCTTTAATATTTCCTTCAAAGGTAAATTCTTTTTTGCAAAATTTCTTTGTTTCTGTTTGTGAATTTTTTATACTCACCTTCATATCTGAAGGACAGTTTTACTGGATAAAGTATTCTCAGCTGGCAGTTTTTCTCTTTCAGTTTCCTAATTGAATCATACAACTGTTTTCTTGCCTCCATGATTTCTGAAGAGAAATCTGTGCTAAGTCTTACTGGATATCACTTGTACAAATTTCACAAGTTTTACTTTTAAAAAATCTATTATAATAAACTATCACATAACCTGGGGTATGATATTACCTTGAAATTTTGTATTAAATTGATCATTGTAATTTCCAAATGGTGTTTTAAAATTTGCCCTTGAGCATTCATAAGTAAAACACCCTTTTCACCAATTTCAAGTAAATTTACTGACTCATAACAAGATTTGCAATATCTATGATTTGCCACATTTACATCATAACCATGGTTAGATTATTCCCCCAGATGACCTCCTATCTCATCTATGAAGTCATTTTACAACCTGTTATGACTTTTGAAAGAACCAGTGAGCTTATATGTAAAATGCGTCCTATCTAAGCATAAATGATAGGTCTATTATTCATTAAAATAGCAGAGAACATTGCAGAAAGTCCAGCATTCCACAGAACCAAACAGATATTATGCAGAACTTAGGATCAGTATGTGCTGCCTCTCTTAACCCTATATTTCTCAGGTGTTCATCAAAAGGTACAGACAGTTCAGCAGGACAAACCACATACCCCTGAGACTACTTTACTCTAAGATAATCCTAGCCTGACCATTCCAGGGGTATGAGAACTTCCAATATCAACATGTGACCTGCAAATACCCATGTTCATTGTATCTCTTGGATCTTCATCACCTCTTGATCCATTCTGGTCTTTCCAATTTTGCTCCACAGGCCCACAAATTTTACTCTATACTCTAGAATCCTTTTTCTGAATGTATTTCAAAATTAAAGAAACAATACTTCTTGGAGAGGTGTAAGATGGTGTTGGTTTAGGAGGGCACTCACCATCTCACTCTCAGATGATGGCTGATTGGAGACATGATTTTGCCTGAGTGGTCTGTGCTGGGGGACCATGGAGGAAGAACCTTAGGGATATCGATCTGGAGGGAGCTGGATGGTGAGGTAGATTCCTCAGGAAAGAATCATTAGTTTTCCCCTGGCTATGGTAGTCGACACAGATGGTTGAGCTTCACCTTCAGGGAAAAAGGTTGGGAGGAGCCATGATTCCTGCCATCACCCTGGTGAGAGGGAGCATTCTCTGAGAGTGGGAGGGTTCTGCCGGAGGGTCGAGAGGGGTTTCCTTTCTGTGGATTTGGCTTCATGGACAGCCTTGCAGCTTTGAGGAATAAAATAGCTGGCTTGAAGTGGCACCAGGCTGAGGGGAGAGGTGAATCTGCTGAAGAAGACTGATTTACCTAGCTGCCCAGGGATACACCCTAACTCCTGCCAGCAACCCAGTGAGAAGGAGCATTCTCTGAGAGTGGGAGGGTTCCGAAAGAAGGTGGAAAGGGGTTTTATTTCTGTGGGTTTATTTGCCTGGACCCCCTCACAGCTTTGGGGGTGAAATCAACCAGCTTAAAGCAGAACCAGGCTGAGGGGAGAGGTGAATCTGCTGAGGAAGCCTGATTTACCTAACAGCCCTGTAAAATTGAGGCTTGGCACAGGAGGGGCCTGAGTCAGCCAATTTTATTGTTCTGGGCTGAAAAGCATCAGAGCTTCAGCTCCCCTAGGGAGGCCAGGAAGTTGGAAGTGCTTGATAAGTTTCCATGAGCCTATTTAGGGTTCCCTTGGTGAAGGGGGTAGTCTAGAAGAGGTCTTCTTTTGGGTCCCTTGTTTCTCAAAAAAATTTTTTTTAACTTAGTTTAATTGTTAAAATCTGACTCAAAACCTGCAGCTAGAACCCTGCAGCATAATTGATTGATGAACACAAGGAGGCTGAGAGGCTCCACAAGGGCCCAAGAAGGAAAACTGTTCTTCCTTAACTTTGTTTGACTGCTTGATTGTGTGGTTGTTTGTTTTTTCTTTGTTTGTTTTTGTCTCTTGTTTTCTTTCCTCTTTCTTCTCCAGCCTTTTTTCTTTTTCTTTTTCTTTTCTTTCTTTATTTTTCTTTCTTTTTTTAAAATTAGGTGCTGCTAGCTTGTCTCTACTTTGCTGTGCCTCTTCTTCCATGATTTCCCATTCTCTGTCAATATTGATTTTGTCTCCTATGCTATCTCTTTTCCTTCCTTCATCTTTCAACTTTCTGTGTTATGTTGTGATTCTTACATACCACCTTTATTTATTAGCCCAGAACTTCAAGGGTGTCAATTTCTATGTTATCTATTCTGTTTTCTTCTTCTTCTTTTTTTTTTTTTTATCATTATTTAGTTTTTCCTTTCAACCCTTTCTTTACTCTTTCTCTCTCTCCTTATCATTGTTGCCTTCTAAATCATTATATATATTTTCCTCTATTTGGTTTCCTAGTCAATTGTAGGTACTCCACTTTTTTTCATTATACTCTACACAGCCTACATGAGTTAAGTATTCATTTTACTAAGTCTTATATGCCCCCTTTTCTAACTTTTATCAATATAAATATTATTCTTTTTCATTTCTCACATCTTTTGATTCCTCTGGCCCTAATCTTTGGACTTAAAGGAATCATAGAAAGAAGCAAGGAAATAGAATAAGAAGAACAAAGGGCCAAAGGAAAACTTAACACACACAGAACAACCAGCTAAATAAATCTCTAGAACAGAAAGAGAAGCTAATCAACTGAATAAACCCATCAAGATAAAATGATGACTAGAGCACAACAAAAAGTTACAAACCACCCTGAGAACCAGGAAGATATGGACCAGTCCAATGAACAAACAAAAAACCAAGAAGAGATGTAGAACTTTGAACAACTAATTAAAGCTTTCCAAACAAATATTATGGACCAAATAATGAAAGGAAAGAAGAGATTAAAGATATTAAGAAGACACTGGGAGAACATACTGAAGAAATGGAAACATACATTAAAAGATAACGGATATGATGGTGATCAATGGCACAATCCAAAGAATCAAAAAGATGCTGGATTCACATAACAGCATATTTGAATAGGCAGAAGAAAGATTAGTGATGTGGAAGACAATACATCTGAAATCAAACAAATAGTAGAACAGATAGATAAAAAGATAGAAAAAATCCAGCAGGGATTTAACCAACAATACAAATACACAATATATGCATTATAGGCATCCCAGTAGGAGAAGAGAAGGAAAAGGGAACAAAAGGAGTGTTGGAGGAAATAATGGCTGAAAACTTCCCAAACCTATTGAGAGAGATGGATGCACATGTCAAGGAAGCACAGCGAAACCCATACAGTATAAATCCCAACAGGCCTACATCAAGTAATATACTTGTCAAAATATCCAATGTTCAAGACGAAGAGAAAATACTCAAGGCAGCAGGAGAAAAGAAAAAATCACATACAAGGGAAGCATAATAAGATTAATTGCTTATTTCTCATCTGAAACCATGGAGGTTAGATGACAGTGGTATGACATAGTCAAAGTACTAAAAGAAAAAATACTTCCAGCCACAAATTCTCTATCCAACAAAACCGACATTTAAAAATGTTGGAGAGTTCAAAATATCCACAGGTAAACAGAAATTAAGAGAGTATGCCAATAAGAAACCTGCACTTCAAGAAATACTAAATGAAGATTTACAATTTGAAAGGAAAAAACAGAGGAGAGAAAGTTGGAGGAGAGTGTAAAAACAAATAAAAAAGACAAAAAGAGAAAGAAAAACAACATATGACACACATAAACTGAAAAGAAAATATGGCTGATGTAAGAAGTTTGTTGAGAGTAATAACACTGAATGTTAATGGATTAAACTCACCAGTCAAGAGACACTGATTGGCAGAATGGATAAGGAAATATGATCCATCTATATGCTGTCTACAAGAAACCCACCTTTGATGCTGGGATTCAGGGGACTGAAAGTGAATGGCTAGAAAACAATTTTACAAGTAAACAATAGCCAAAAAAAAAGGGCAGGAGGAGCTATCCTAATATCAGACAAAATAGACTTTAAATGCAAAACTGTTGTAAGAGACAAAGATGGACACTATATATTAGTAAAAGAAGAAATCTCTCAAGAAGATAGAGCAATCATAAACATTTATACACCTAATCAGAGTATCTCAAAGTACATGAGGCAAACTCTGCAAAAACTAAGTGGAGAAATAAATGCCTCTACAAGTAGAGTGGGGGAATTTAATACATCATTATCACCATTAGACAGAACATCTAGAGAATCAATAAAGAAACAGAGACTCTGAATAATACATTAGAGAACTTGGACTTAATAGACATAAATACAAAACACTACACCCCAATACAGCAGGATTTACATTATTCTCCAGTGCACATGGATCATACTCCAAGAAAGACTACATGCTAGGCCACAGAACAACTCTCAATGAATTCAGAAAGATTGAGATTATACAAAGTAATTTCTCTGACCACAATGGAATGAAATTGGAAATCACTAAGGGCCAGAGAAACAGGTTAGGCACAAAGATATGGAAGTTAAACAACACACTCTTAGATAAACAGTGAGTCAATGAGGAAATCTCAAAAGAAATCAATAACTACCTTGAAACCAATGAAAATGACAACACAAAATGTCAAAACCTACGGGATGCATCCAAAGCTGTCCTGAGAGGGATTTTCATAGCTATAAATTCATATATTTAAAAAGAAGAAAGAACTAAAATTTAAGAACTAACTACACACTTGGAGGAATTGGAAAAACAACAACAAACTAAACCTAAAGGAAGTAGAAAGAAGGAAATAACAAAGATTAAAGCAGAACTAAATTAATAGAGAATAAAAACACTAGAGGAAAAAAAAAAAAAAAAACAAGAGCTGCTTCTTTGAGATCAATAAAATTGACAAACCCTTAGCCAGACTAAAAAAGAAAAAGAGAGAACAGATGCAAATACACAAATTAAGGAATGAGCAAAGGGATATCAATACTGGCCCCACAGAAATAAAGAGCATCGTAAGAGGATAATTTGAAAAATTATATGCCAACAAGAATGATAACTTAGAGGAAAAGCTCAAATTACTAGAAACTCACAAACAGCATTCAATGATGAAAGAAGAAATTGATGAACCCAACAGTCCAATTACAAGTAAAGAGATATACTCAGTCATCAAAAACCTCGCAACTAAGAAGAGCCCAGGACCAGATGGCTTCACAGCTCAATTCTACCAAACATTCCGGAAAGAGCTAACACAAATCCTGCTTAAGCTCTTCCAAGAAATAGAAGTACAAAGATCATTTCCTAACTCATTCTATAATGAAAACATTACCCTAATATCAGAGCCAAACAAAGATACCACAAGAAAAGAATATCACAGACAAATTTGTCTAATGAACCTAGATGATAAAATCCTCAACAAAATACTTGCTAATCATATTCAACAACGTAACAAAAGAATTATACACTAAGTGGGTTTCATCCCAGATATGCAAGGATGGTTCAATATATGAAAATCAATGTAATACACCACATAAACAGATTGAAAGAAAAAAATCACGTGATCATCTCTATAGATGCAGAAAAATCATTTGAGAAAATACAGCACTCTTTCATGATAAAAACACTGCAAAAATAAGAATAGAAAGAAACTTTCTGAATATGATAAAGATATATGAAAAACCCAAAGCTAACATCATCTTCAATGGTGAAATCCTAAAAGCCTACTCTCTGAGATCAGGAACAAGACAACGATGCCCACTATCACCACTCTTATTTAACATTGTCTTAGAAGAATTTGCTTGAGCACAGAGGCAAGAAAAAAGTAAAAATGTCATTATTTGCAGGCTACATGATCTTATACATAGAAAGCCCTGAGAAATCTACCACAAAGCTTCCAGAACTTATAAAGGAGTTCAGTAATGTTGCAGGCTATAAGATCAATGCTCAAATTCAGTGGCATTTCTGTACACCAATAACAAGCAATCTGAGCAGGAAATCAAGAAAAAAATACCATTCTCAATAGTAACTAAAAGAATCAAATACTTAGGAATAAATTTAACTAAAAATGCAAAGAACATTTATAGAGAAAACTACATAACACTGTTAAAGGAAATCAAAGAAGACTTTAATAAATGGAAGAATATTCCCTGTACATGTATAGGAAGACTAAACATCATCAAGATGTATATCCTACCCTAACTAATCTACAGATTTAATGCAATCCCAATAAAAACCAACACCGTATTTTTTAAAGAACTGGAAAAACTAACCACAAAATATATTTTGAAGGGTAAGAGGCCCCAAATCACCAAAGACATATTGAAAAAGAAAAATAAACTTTGAGGCATCACACTACCTGACTTGAAAATATACTACAAAGCTACAGTGGTCAAAACTGCATGGTATAGGCACAAGGATAAAAATACTGACCAATGGAACCAAATTGAGAGTTCTGATTTAAATCCCAACATATGCAGTTATCTGATATTCAACAAGGCTACCAAGCCCACTCAGTTGTAAAAGAATAGCCTCTTTAACAATTGGTGCTTGGAGAACTGGATAACCATATCCAAAAGAATGAGAGGAGCACCACCTCACACCTTATACAAAAATCAACTCAAAATGAATCAAAGATCTAAATATAAGAGCCAAAACCATAAAGACCTTGGAAGATAGTGTAAGGAAGCATCTACAGGACCTTGTAATAGGAAATGGTTTCATGAATTTCACATGCAAACACTAGAAGCAAAAGAAAAAATAGATAAATGGGATCTCCTCAAAATTAAAACTTCTGTGCCTCAAAGGATTTTATCAAGAAAATAAAAAGGCATCCTACCTAATGGTAGAAAATATTTGGCAACCATACATCTGATAGGAGCCTAATATCCTTCATATATAAAGAAATCCTGTACCTTGAAAATAAAAAGACAAACAACCCATTTAAAAAATGGGCAAGTGACCTGAAAAGACACTTCTCCAAGAAGAAATACAAATGGCTAAAAAGCACATGAAAAAATGCTTGACATCACCAGCTATTAGGGAAATGAATATCAAAATTACCATGAGATACCATCTTATACCCATTAGGATGGCAGCTATTAACAGCAGACTATAAGTGTTGGAGAGGATGTGGAAGAATGGGAACATCCATCCACTGCTGGTGGGATTGTGGAATGGTCCAGCTACTGTGGAGGATAGCTTGGCGGTTCCTCAGAAAACTAACAACATATCTTCTGTATGATCCAGCGATTCCACTGCTGGCTACATACCCAGAAGAAATGAAAGCAAAGAAAAGAACAGATATATGCACACCAATGTTCATAGCGGCATTGTTCACTGTTGCCAAAAGCTGGAATAAACCCCAATGCCCATCAACAGAAGTATGGATAAACAAAATGTAAATACATACAATGGGATATTACTTAGCTGAAAGAAGGAATAAAGTGCTAACACACGGAATAACATCGATTAATCTTGAAGACCTTATGTTGAGTGAAGCAAGCCAAGCGTTGAAGGATAAACAGTACATGACCTCACTGATATGTGATGGAGTTTCAATTAAAGGCCATGAATACTGACAGAAAGTAGGTCACCTTTGAATGTAGGAGACGAGCTGGACTGTAGGAAACATGTGCCTCTAGTCTCAAGACACTGAGATAAGATCTGATAGGAGCTTGGTGGGGAAACATCCTGTGCTTCAAAGAGATTAACATATATATGTTAGATAAAGATTTACAAGGTCTGCTGCATGCAGGAATGTAAAGAAAACTGAGCCATTAACCTTTAAAACTTGCTGACCTTAGTAAAGTGTAAACCGTCACGTATCTATTGCCTTTGCTCATGTGCACATGTATTTTCTTAGTTCTAAAGCCAAATAAAAGCCAAGGTGTTTTATGCAGTGAAGTTCTTCTCCTTTCAGATGGAGGGTCCCCTTATCCCAGTTATTTCTTCTCTTTGTCTCATTTTTCTCTCATCCACAGCACCGTTTTCATGGACCCAGTTCCTGAACGTCAACAGATATGAATTGAGGAAAGTGAGCAGTCTCTGAGAACCATTGTCTGAAAGATAGGTTTACAGGAGAGAGAGAAAGAGAAGAGAGGGTTGTGAGCCATCACTCAGACTGACATAATCTATGGTAAATTGATAGAGTATAGTTGCATATTGAAGATATAGGACAGGTGGGTAGTGATATTACTGGGTTTGGTGGTGCAGGGTTGACAGATGGGTATATTAGGAAGGGTGGGTTAGAATACCCAGGACACTGGAATGAGATGGAAGAGGGACCAGTTGACCATGGGATTTGTGGGTATGAGGTTGAAAGTACAGGGGTGGGAATGCTCTTATGGCAATATGACAAGAGAGTGTCACAGGTTTAGGGTGTTGCTTGGGGGCCAGTTGGGATGGGATGCATGTGAAGCAGGCCTCTGTGGAGTGTGTGAGTTTTCATCCTGTCATAATGTTTGGGGTCGGTGGGTGTAGACCCACGTGGTGAGCTGGAAGATGGAACACCATCTTTGGGAGGACCGATTCACCCAGAAATAGACAGGTGGCTGTCACTTATGAGCAAGGGTGGTTCCTAATAGGGGAGGATAAATCAGCATGTCAAGACCTCTTGTTGCATGTAACTATGAATCTTGTCATCCAATGAGTCAAGCCAGGGGGCCATCATGTGCCCTGGGAAGATGGGGAGGGAGGAACAGAATAGATCAAACAGGGTGTATTTAGTGGTCAGGGGAAATGATTTTCATTACCTTACAGTGCTTGACACAGGACATGGTAAATATCATCAAAAATTATTAAATTGTACAGTCTAAAATGTAAACCATAATGTAAAGCATTGACAATGTTTAGTAGCTGTGTTTCACTATCTGTATAACAGTTTTAACAGTGCTACCATCCACATACAAAAAGGTTTTAATATGGAGTGAGGAAAGGGGGAGGAGGTTGGGTGTATGAGAGTCTAGTATTCTCTGTGTGACTTTGCTGGGACCTAAAACTTCTTTGAAAATTAAATGAAAATTTAAGAGACACTGGGGAGTAAGAAGAGGAAGGTGCCATGGTACAGGACTGGACACCCGATAATGCAGTGACATAAGAAAAATGTCAAAAAAAATTTTTTTTTGAAAATTTTTCCATTTTTTGAATATCCCAATCCTTTAATTTAATTTTATTTTTAGTGTTTTTTTTAATTTTCCATGTATTTTGTCTCTCACATTTAAACTTATCATTATTATTTCATTTTCCTATTAATTGAATTTGGTTATAACATGGGCTTCATCTTTAAGGAAGCTTTGGATCACAGAAGGGTCACAATGGGGGTGGAAGAGGACCATTTGTGGGTGGTGTCAGGGATGGGAGTTTCATGGGAGGAAGTTCACCTGAAGATACATAAAAGATATATAAAATTGTTCAAATGATCAATGGGGGGTGTGTGTGTGTCATGGTCACAGTGGGTGGGAATCACTCAATAAATGAGAGAATACTGAATTCCCAGCCTGGATAGTTCTGTCACATTCTCCAGGGGAGCAGACAACAGTTCCCCAAGTGCAGGGGCAGTGGCTGGCTAAGGAGGATGATCCACTGATGGGTTCTTGTTATTGATGACTTGCCTTATGAGTCTTTGCTCTTGAAATTGAAACTTAACCTATTGTTATGGGGGTACCTGAGTGTTGTCACCTGAAAGCCTCCTGTTGCTCAAATGTGGCCTCTCTCTAAGCCAAACTCAGCATATGAATGCCCCACCTTCCTCCCAGTGTGGGATATGACTCCTGGGGATGAACCTCCCTGGTAATGAGGGATTACTACCAAGTGCCAACTGGCAATATTACTGGGAAATGACCTTGAATAAAAGGGGGAAATGGTAAAGACAAATGAGTTCATATGGCTAAGAGACTTCAAAGTGAGTCGGGAGGTCATCCCAGAGGTAACGCTTACAGACACCTCAGTAGGTTCCCATAGAACACCAAAGTGGATATCACCCCACACAGAGCGGCTCCTGAAGGCTCTGGAGACACCAAGGTCCTATAAAAGGAGGGATAACTCCAGGGATTGATGCCTAGTCTGTGGGTTCTACTTTTGAATCTGTGCTCCTGAGAGTGACAGAGTTGAACTCAAATAAGTCCTCCCTACACATGGTCCATCAGTCCCTTTTATTCAAACCTATATGTGGTACTGAGGTTTGTAGCTATATTTCCAGGGACTAGAGCCTTTGGCTTGCCCATGTGCCAGCTGTGCCTGGAATCTTGGTGGAGCTGCAACTCCTACTCTACAGTTCAATGGACTCACCCAAGACACCTGGCAGGGAGATGATGATGGACTATGGCCATCCCAGGGAATGGAGAGTCTGCAGCTGCAGGCAGGATAATCCCATACATCTTTTCCATGGGATATAAATCCCCTCTCACTTGGAGGTGGAGTGGACATCACCATCCCAGACTCCTCAGAATTGGAGGAAGTGCTATGTACTAGAGTGGACTTAATGGTATTCTGTTGTAGAAATATTGTGATTCAAGCAATGGAAGAAATTACAACATTGATATGGAGCCAGTGGCTGCTGGATGCTTTGGTGGCAGGGAGAGGGAAAAGCAGTTGAAATACAGTGGATGTGTAAGTTAGTTCATTGAGGGTGGTGGGCCACACTTGTGGGAGATGTTTGTGTGGGATGTGGTGGGAGGTGTGGGAGGTGGGCAACATGGGAATCCCAGTGGGTTCCGTGTAATATTTTGGGTAATCTAAGCACCTCTTAAAATATATGTATATATATATATATATATATAACATTTTTGTAAGCAAATACACATATATGCATATATATTTATATATCATTTTGCAAATGTTTGTATGTATTGTGAGAATTTTGATTTTTACCCACAATAAAAATAAATTAAAAAAAAAAAAAGAAATACAGTGGCTTTTTAGGGACTTAGGAATTATTCTGAGTTACATTACAATGATACATACAGGCCATTTTACATCAGCATATAACACACAAATCTGTGTGGGACAGAGTGTGGTCTACAATGTGAACTATCGTCCATGCTTAATGGCAAAGCCCCAGGATGTATATATCCATTGCAGGTGATGTGCCACACTAATGAAAGATATTTATGTGGGAGATTGTGGGAGATGTGGGAGGTGGGGAACATGGGAATGCATATAATTTTTGTGTAAAATTTATGTAACCTAAGCATATTTTAAAATATTAAAAAAAGAAAGTTAAAACAAAATACAGGTATTGCCTGAAAAAAAAAAAAAAAAGAAACATTACTCTTATAATTACTTCCATTTATAATGTTTGAATAAATCTAACTACAAAATTGGAAATTGGGCAATTGGAGCCAAATGGGTATGGAGAATTTTTGTTATCTTATTTGAAACGTTTTCAAAATGTACAAATATATCATTATTTAAAGAAATTAGAAATTGGGGGAAATAAATGATTACTCTATTTCTTCTATTAGCTAACCCTCACTTTTGCTCTTCTCAACAATGCACAGCTCTGCATCCTAACATCTGTAACACTGCATTGATTGAATTCATCTGCTGAAATGCCAGCTTCCCTACTGACTGTAGACTTCTGCCCATACTCATCTCTATCACCCATGTTCCCTGCATGCCAAGCCAATTGCAGGCATTAACACGATGTATGAGTGCTTTATTTCTCCTTTGAGGAAGTTGGCTGGATGAGTAAAAACCTCTTCTCTCTCCAGTAAATACAGAGCCTTAATGGAATCTGGAACAAATCTGTGTAATGTTGGAAAGGAGATTACTTATTGATCAACTTCTAACATACACATCACCATTCAAGATGCCTGAATAAACAGAATTGCAGCTCAGATCCTTGAATATCTCCTAAATGAGCTTAGAATATCCATTCCAATGGGACAAACCTGCACATCCTCTGACAACACATGGGCAATTCCAGTAGAAAGCATTTCCTACTCATCTGTGGTTGCATTGTCAATAGTGCAACTGAAAAATCTCTCCCTCTGTGTTTTCACTCACAACCAGATAAGCAGTAGGTGAGCAAAGTTGAGAATGGAGAAGGAAGTTATGAGCCTCTGGTATTGTCCTCAATTTCCTGGCCCACCTGTCATGAATCCCAACCCTTCACCTGGAAGCATCCCTAGGCCAACCAACAGAAACATGACATATGCTGCATCAAGAATAGGGTGAGAACCCTCCCCTCCCAGGGTCAAGAATAAGAAGGACTTAGCTACTCTGCTTAAATAAGAAGATATGAATACCTTCATTGTACAGATAAGAACATTAATGTTATTGAGTTTTATACATCCATGAGCCCATGGTATTCAGAGATTTTCAATTCCCTCCCTGATTCTAAAATATTGCGTCTCCACCTCCAGAGAATCTGCTCATATTTCTCAGATATGAGAGTATTCTTGGCTTATGAAACATCCATCCCAGCCCACGGGACTCTCACTCCCTTCCTGCTTTACCCTGTAACTGTCATTTGGAGGTACACTTGCCCTAAATCATCTTGGATCTTCTACATGGGAAGTCAAACTACCATTTTCTTAACTCTGTGTTCTAGATTTTGCCCACTGGACTTGGCTATCACCCTGAATATTGAAAAATGTACTCCATTATGGATTTGATCAATTCCATGACTTTTTTCATTTTAAGAGATCAATGGCACCTTTCATGCAAATCTAGTCCTGAAAATCCTCTGTGTCAGAAAATATTAGAAATCCATGGGTTATAATGTCTCACAATCCCCAGAGATTAGGAGGGCCAAATAATGTAGAATGAAGAATATGGAAGAAAATCAATTTTCACAATATGATATTTTAATAAAGTGACAGCTGAAATCTTATCCCATATTAATCATCATCAGCTGTAACATCGTTGCATTTTATAATTTTTAAATGTAAAGGGTTGTCTATACTGTAAATTCTCCCCTACCACACTTTTAATAAGTACATGCATTTCATGGACACGTGATGACATTATCAGAAACAGAAGTCAGATTAGCTTACCCATTTGTACTTGAGCCCAGAAAAACAACAATTGACTTAAATGTTTTTAGATATTTACATATTTGGTTATTTAATCCTCACATTAGCCTGCTGTTTTAGGCTATTCACAAATTAAATAAACAGAGGTTCAGAAATCTTTAGTAATGTTAAAAATTACATGGCTAGAAAAACACAGCCAGAGTTTTTCTGCTTGTCTCCCCAGTTCAGATTTCTTAAGGCTTACATCTAGGTTTTACCTGCGATGCCACCTATCATTTGATAAGCAGAGAGTCTCAACCCCATTATCAAAATCTCCTCTTCATATACTTTGTTTACACAATTACACCCCCCTTGCAGTTTCTCCTACCATTCAAAAAGCTTCATAGAATTGAATTCACTATCCTAACATCAGCTTCTAACTCACCTGATATTTATTGTCAAGAATAATCCATATAAATTCATTTCAACAGAATTTTACTGAGAATATTTCTCATGTCCTTCTGAGTAGTTACCACATCTGTCTCCAATAGGAGTGACTCCAACTACCTGAATTGTCCTTGGCCACATGGACACAGAACCTGATTAAATTGTTGATCTAGATCTAAACAGAATTCCTTTCTTTCATGTCACACATGTAATTTATCATTATATATTTATTTGTTTGTTTTTCCTTCCTACTGGTATAATTGCATAAAACTATTCTCTTAATGATTTAGGCAAGTTTCCCTTTGAAAAGTACTAATGAATTTTGAATCCAGACAATCTGTATGTCCACAGTTACCTAACCTAACAACCTAACCTCAGAAAGCCCGATGAAGAGCAGCTCCAGGAGACTTCAGGCCACCTTACTCCCTCCTTTCCCCTGGCTCAACATCACTGCTGGGACACCTGCTTTCTGCCAGAAATTAGCATAACACCTTCCCATGTGGAATCAAGTCCAGTGGGGCCCTGCTGTTCCACCCAGCAGAACCTGAGCAGGGGGAACCCCAGGGCTGGTGTATGACTACCTTGGCCACCTGGACTTTCTATTTGGTCCTGGAGTCTCAGTGTAAAGGGAGGATTCCCTGTCCGATACAGTGAGATGGATTCTCCCCCTAAATGTTGGTCTCTGTTGGTTGAATCTCACTGCACCCTCAGCCAGTGGAAGCCCAAAGATGCATCAAAAATCCATCCTCTACGATGTGCCACACTAATGAAGGATGTTTATATGGGAAGTTGTGGGAGGTGTGGGAGGTGGGGCATATGGGAATCCTTATATTTTTTGTGTAACATTTATGTAATCTAAATATCTTTTAAAATATATTTTTAAATTATTTTTAAAAAACCATCCTTAGCCATGTCAGATTACACTAGTTTTAGTACATATATCTACATGATGTCTGCTCTCAGGAGCCTCCCAGCTCTGTAGGTGAAACTTCTCAGACACCAATGCCTTCCTAGACTTGCTTTGGGACCTGGAACTTCTGTTATTGAGGGGAAAGTACAGTTTACTTGTGAATCATTTAACAAATTACATCTGTGGATGACGGTGCCATGTCACCAAGGGCCTGGGCTGTTGAGAGCTAGGGTTTGTGCACTGCCCTTCAGCTTTCCTGAAGAGGCCACCATTGGTGTCTGGGTGACACCTGTAGCCCTGGGGAATTGGGGGATAACTGAGAAATGTCCACAAATGAAAACTCAGAATCACCCCACAATTGATCTGGACCTCCTCATTCTAGATTATGCCAAGGGAGGATGTTCATAATCCTTAGCAAGGTATAGGCTGGAAGCTGGGACATGACCCTGGAGGTTCATGGCAGGGCCAGGGGTTAACCCTTTATGTCCAGCTCATGGGGAAGCCAAAAGTGGACCCTCAGGTGAGCTCAGCGCAGGGACTCTACCACCTGGATTGGAAGGGCTGCAGTGCTTAATTGGTAATGCTGTGACCTCGTGTGTCTGTGGGTCATCAGTCTTAGTGACCACCTCCTTCCCCCACCCCTAATGTGTCACATATTTCAACTCTTTCCAGCAGACAGGTTCCTACCCTCTGGGCATAAACACAGTGCAAGACTTAGGATAAAGACCACAACCATCCCAGGGGGCTGTGAGCTCTAAAGGCTTGGGGCAGGGAGTCTTTTTTTAGGATATGACAGTAACAACACAATTGAGTCTGTAATCTGGTGAACTCCCCAGACAGTGGACTTGGGATTCACAATGTCACCTTGGCCAGTGAGGAAAACTCTGAGGTTTCCTTACATGGCAAGGAATAAAGACACTGATCCAGACAACAGAACTCACTGTGAATCCTCAGGGCCCAATTAGAGAGGAGTGGCTTCCAAGGACCTGACAGAGAGGCTGTCAGGTTTCTGGGAGATTTCTGGGTTAAAACAAATATGTTCTATATATATAAAATATATGTATATATTTTAAAGGTGCTTAGATTACCGAGATATTACACAGAAATTACAGGGATTCCCATGTTCCCCACCTCCCACACCTCCCACAACATCCCACACAAACATCCTTCATCAATGTGGCACATCACCCATAATGGATATATACCCACAATAAAAAAGAAAAGAAAAACAACAACAACAACAACAACAACAAATTGTACAAGGAATTGTAGGGATGCTAGAAATCCCAGTTCAGAAGGAGAAATAATGTTTTATGAAACGAGTTGTGGCTTTGGAAAGTGCTTCACAAATGTTACTCTGGAATGAATGTAGGAGGGAAAGGAATTCTGAGGTCAGAGACCAAGATCCCAGAAGGATTCAAATATAAGAGAAAGGATGGACCATAGGACCCCTAAGAGAAGGACTGAGGAGGCACGGTACTTCCTGCCCTTAGGCCATTTCCTAATAATATTCCTCTGGCCTTTTTCTTTGCATATTGTAAGTTTTGATATTTTTATATTCTTCCACTCCTCTCCCCCACTTACTGCTGTTGCAATTCCAGAGTTCCTCTTGAAAGCTAAAAATCCTAACTGGTGGTCCTAGAAATCTCTGCACCAGAAGCAGAACAGATTCCCTCTTCCTTCAAAGCTGTAGAGAATAAGCCACTGATATAGGTTAAGAAATGGTCTGTAATGTGATTTTCACAGTCATCCACATTTTAGAGGATGTTGCTATGCCCTGTGAAAGCCCCTTCAAACCTAAATTCCAGGAGTTCTGATGCAAAGTCTCAGCTATGCACTGCACTGGCATGTGTTAGATGCCCCATAAGTATCAGGAGGATGAGAAAAAAATCCATTTTCCTGCCCCAGACCTCCCTGGGCCCTCATTGCACCTCAACCTTTATCTTGATTGCAATATGCTGCCTTATTCTCTGTAAGCAACAGGTAGGTCTCTTCTTCCCATTAACACTATTCTGATGGTTAGGCTTATAGCCTAGTCCATACCCACAGGCTGCTGAACACCCATTCTGTGGTTCCAGGAAGATTTCTGAGCCAGTTTCTCATGACACTTCATTGTCTTGACCATTGACTGAAGGGTGGGGGCAGACAGGGATGAGGCCAGAATGACCTAGAACTGGTGTTAGTGAGGTTGGATTCTCCCAAAGACTGCCTCTGAGATCCCAGCCTCCCTTTCCTACCCAGGGTGCCCTGGGCACCATCCACAGCTCTCTCTGACATTTTTGCCCTTTGAGAGGAAGTCCTTAGGATCAGCTCTCTAATGGAAACTATCAGATGTGTGGGACAAAAGGTTCAGCCTTGCCTTTCCTCAGTCAGAGCTCCCCACTCCACATTCCCCACTGCTCAATAAAGACGGGAGCCCTCCTACCTGACCCGAAGTCCACTCTGCTTATCAGTTGGTCATCAAGGCCTTGCTTGGCTTTTGACACATAGATGACTCCATATAAAGATTAGAAACAAAACACTGTCTGCATGGACTTCTAGCCCATGAAGAAAAGAGATAAGATGTTGGCTCCAAATCTGCAGATTAACATCTGGGAGGATGATCACCACCACAGCACACTCCTTTCCACCTTGCCAGACATGATCATACTGTGAACATGATGGGCCAAAAAGTCTTCCAACCTCTTAGAAAACCAGCTCCTTCCCAGGGTCTGTTCACCCCTCATGCTGTTTCAAACAGCCTAGCCCTCCCCAACTCAGGCAAACTGGGAATGGTAGGTGCTGTGGGGCTGCCAAAGACGGATCAGAATATCTGCCCATCCTTCAGTTCAATGCCTTGTGACCCTTATCTTACCTTTGGCAGTGTCCTGGTAAATGGCCAGAGTCCTCTGTGGTGGGAATTGAACCAATTCCTGCAGCTTTGAAAAAGATTCTCACTTCCAACTTTCCTGAGTTGAGAGCCTTGGGATCTTGGGAAACAAGAAAACATCTTGTTCTTCCAAGCATCTCTGCTCAAGTGAGCTGGGTTGAGGACTGTCTCTAGAATATGGGTGCCTAGTTACCATGGTTCCATGTTCTGTTAGGCTATATCTCCAAAGAAGTGAATTTACTTCTTAGGGTTACATTATCTGTCCCAATTCCTTGGATAAAATCTCTCCTAAAGTTGTTACCACTTTGGGACTCCTCTCTCAATTCATCAATTTAATTTTACAGTTAGACAACCACTGGTCTCCCTGCAATTCCATGGGAAAGGCCTGGGAAATTAACAACCCCAGTGTTGAGAAGATAGGGTTGGCTTCTAACCTAAACCATTTTCTACCATATCCATGAACCTGGACAAGTCATTGTGTCTTTTGAGCCCCCCGAATCTCCCCACCTGAACCATAATGATCATTCCAGATTCCACATCCTAGGATCTTTAGGAGATGTGTATGGAATAATACTTTAAAAATTCATGAGCTAATGTGACAGATCACTAATACATGAAATTTAGAGATGGAAGAATTACATGAAGGAATAGGAAGGAGCAGGGAGATCATCTCAAAACTAGGTTGGTTCTTGATGGTATGATCATGAAAAAGTAACTTATCTTCTTGGTTTCATTTCCCAGGCCCTAACATAATGGCCCTGAAATTCAATGAAAATCAAATACTTCTATCTGAATCAAAACCCTTCAATGGATACCCATTATATTTAAAGTCAGATTAAATGACTCGTTTTACTTTATGTTGTGGAAATCCTCCAAATAGTTTCCAAAGATCTCTGCCTCCTGGTATACATGTTCTTAACTAATCTCTTCCTGTTAGGTGTGAACTGGACTTAGTGGATCTCTACTTATCAATAGAATATGGCCAAAGTGATGATACATCATTTCCAAGATAGATAGATAAACACACCTGTGATTTCTGTCTTGTTAGTTTCCTCTTTTGCTCTCTATTTATCTTTCTCTATCTCTATCTCTAATTCTCTATCTTTCTCTTATATCTCACTCTGGGGAAACAGGCTATGATGTGCAGAGGCCCATATTGCAAGAAACTGAAGGAGGGCACAGATAACAGACAGAAAGGAATTCAAGCCCTCAGTCCAAACTGCCAATAACACTGGAGTGACTTTGGAAGTACTTCTTTCCCAAGTCAAGCTTCAGCTGGGACTACTTCTCAGTCTTGGGACAGATATTGGAGCAAACTCACATGGCTTAGACTTGCCTGAATTCTTTGTTCACAAAAATTGTGCAATAAAAAGGCATCTGTTATTGTAAGCCACTAAATTTTGGGGTAGTGTTGTCACATACTAATAGATAAATAACATAATCTACCAGAACCCAGGATCTGTCCCTCCCCTCCTCCCTCCCTGCCCTCCTCTCCTCCCTCCATCTATACTGGCCTCCTTTCTAACCTCCTCTCAGGCCAAAGTCATTTCAGCATCAGAACCTGCAAACTTGTGTGTTTTCCTGGCACTCTGGTCACAGACTTGTGCACAATTGACTCCTGTTACTCATTCTGGATGCAACATAAATGTCACCACAGTGAATCCTTTCAGGCCAATCCATTTAGCATCTCCCAGGCCCCTCTCCCCTTGCAGCACCCTGCTTGGTTTTCATTATGGCACTTGCTCTTCTCTTTAGCACATATATGTTTACTAATTTCTTCCTTTGTTCCGTGCATACTTTGACCTCCTGGAAAGCAGGGAGAAAGTTGATCATTTTCACCACTGGACCCAGAGCCTAACCCAGCACCTGACACTGGGTGAGTGCTCAGGGCATAGTTTCTACACGAATAAATGCGATAAGATAGCATTGGTTTAGGAGGGCACTTGCTGAATCACTCTCTGAGGATGGCTGATTGGGGACAGAGTCCTGGCAGGGGGTCTGTGCTGGGGGTTCACAGAGTGAGATCCTTGGAGAATTCAATCTAGAGGGAGCAGGATGAGAGGAACATTGTTTGGAAAGGATTCATGAGTTTTTCCCCTGCCTGTGGTGGTTAACACAGACGGCTGAGCCCCACTCCCAGGGGAAAATGCTGGTTTGAGCCACGAACCCCTGGCAACCCAGTGAGTCAGGCAGTTTTAATGTCCTGCACTGACAAGCATCAGAGCTTCAGATCCTCTGGGGAGACCAGAAAGTGGGAAGTGCTTGATTAGTTTCCAAGAACCTATTTAGGGTCCCCTCAGTGAAGGGGTTGGTCTAGAAGAGGACTTATATTGGATCCCTTATTTCACCCAAAAAAAAAAAGAAATATTTTTTTAAAACTTAGTTTAATCACTAAAATCTGCCTAAAAACCTGCAGATAGAACCTTGCAGGGCAATTGATTGATGAACACAAGTAGGCTGAGAGATTCAACAAGGGCCCAAGAAGGAACACTGTTCTTCCTTAGCTTTGTTTGACTGTTTGCTTGTGTGGTTTTTTGGTTTTTCTTTGTTTATTTGTTGTCTCTTGCTTTTCTTTCCTCTTTCCTCCCCCTCCTTTTTTCCTTTAAATTAGGTGCTGCTAGCTTGTCTCTTCTTTGCTGTGCTTCTTCTTCCTTGATTTCCTATTCTCTGTCTATATTGATTTGGTCTCCAAATGTTATTTCTTTCCTTTCCTTCATCTTTCTGCCTTCAGATTGTTATTGTGGTTCTTACATACCACCTTTTTACATTAACCCACAAGTTAAGGGTGACAATTTATATTCTATATATTCTGTTTTCTTCTTTTTTTATTATTATTAACTTTTTCCTTTCAGCCCTTTCTTTACTCTTTCTCTCTCTCTTCATCATTCTAGCCTTCTAAATCATTATACATATTTTCCTCTATTTGAGCTCCCAGTCTGTTGTAGGTACTCCACTTAATTTCCTATTACTCTACACTGCTTACATGAGTTAAATATTCATTTTACTAAGTCTTATATGGCCCCTCTTCTAACTTTTATCAATATTACTATTATCCTTCTTTCCTCATATCTTTTGATTTCTCTAGCCTAATATTTTGCCTTCAAGGGAACATAAAAAGAAGTAAAGAAATAAAATAAGAAGAACAGAGTCTCAAAGAGAAAACTTAAAACACACAGAGAACCACCAGTTAAATAAAACTCTAGAGTAGCAAGAGAAGCTAATCAACTGAATAACTGATCAAGACAAAATGATGACTAGAGAGCAATAAAAAATTACAAACCACACTGAAAAACATGAAGACATGAACCAGTCCAAAGAACAAACTAAAAACCAGGAAGAGATGCAGAACATTGAACAACTAATCAAAGCTTTCCAAACAAATATTATGGACCAACTTAATGAAGTGAAGGAAGAGATTTAGGATATTAAGAAGACACTGGGAGACCTTACTGAAGAAATTGTAAACATACATTAAAAGATAATGATTATAATGGTGATCAATGGTACAATCCAAGAAAAACACAAGACACAGGATTCACATAAAAGCAAATTTGAACACGCAAAAGAAAGAATTATTGGTGTGGAAGACAATACATCTGAAATCAAACAGATAGTAGAACAAATAGATAAAAAAAAAAAAAACAGAAAAATTCAGCAAGTACTGAGAAATTTAACTGACAACACAAAATGCACAAACATATGCATTATAGGAGTGGCAGAAGGAGAAGAGAAAGGAAAGGCAACAGAAGGAGTGTTGAAGGAAATAATGGCTGAAAACTTCCCAATCCTATTGAGAGAGATGGATATACATGTCCAGGAAGCATAGCAAACTCCAAATAGTATAAATCCCAACAGGCCAACTCCAAGACATATACTTGTCAAAATGTCTAATGCTCAAAACAAAGAGAAAATATTCAAGGCAACAAGATAAAAGAGAACCATCACATACAAGGGAAGCACAATAAGATTAAGTGCTGATTTATCATCTGAAACCATGGAGGCAAGAAGACAGTGGTATGACACAGTCAAAGTACTAAAAGAAAAAAGCTTCCAGGCATGAATTCTCTATCCAGCAAAACTGGCATTCAAAAATGATGAAGAATTCAAAATATTCACGATATTTTCTTAAACAGAAATTAAGAGAGTATGCCAATAAGAAACCTGCACTTCAAGAAATACTAAAGGAAGTTCTACAAGTTGAAAGGAAAAAACAAGAGAGAGAGAGTTGGACGAGAGTGTAAAAACAACTAAAAAGAGAAAAAAGAGAAATAATAATAACATATGACATACATTAACCGAAAGAAAATATGGCTGATGTAAGAAATACCTTGTGAGTAACAACACTAATGTTAATGGATTAAATTCACCCCTCAAGAGACAAAGATTGGCAGAATAGATAAGGAAATATGATCTATCTATATACTGCCTACAGGAAACCCACCATCAACCCAGGGATTCAAGGAGGCTGAAAGTGAATGGCTGGAAAACAATTTTACAAGCAAACAATCACCAGAAAAGGGCAGGAGTAGGTATCCTAATATCAGACAAAATAGAGTTTAATGCAAAACTATTTTAAGAGACAAAGATGGATACTATATATTAGTAAAAGAGGTAACCTCTCAGGAAGAGAGAACAATCATAAACATTTGTGCATGTAATTGGGGTGCCTCAAAATACATGAGGCAAACTCTGGAAAAAACAAGTGGAGAAATAAATGCCTCTACAATTATAGTGGGGGACTTAAAAAAACCTTTATCACCATTAGACCGAACATCTAGAGAGAGAATCAATAAAGAAACAAAGACTCTGAACAATACATTAGAGGATCTGGACCTAATAGATAAATACAGAACATTACACCCAAATACAGCAGGATTTACATTCTTCTCGAGTGCACATGGATCATACTGCAATATAGACCACATTCTATACCACAGAACAACTGTCAATGTATTCAGAAAGATTGATAATATAAAAAGTAATTTCTCAAACCACAATGGAATGAAATTGGAAATCACTATGGGCCAGAGAACCAGATTAGGCACAAAGATATGGAAGTTAAACAACAGTGTTTCAAACAGTGTTTCAAGCAGGAATTCTCAAAAGAAATCAGTAGCTACTTTTAAACTAATGAAAATGACAACAAAACATATCAAAACCTATGGGATGCAGACAAAGCTGTCCTGAGAGGGAAGTGCATAACCATAAAAACATATTCTAACAAAGACCTAACTGCACTTGAAGGTATTGGAAAAAAAAAAAAAAACTAAATGTAAAGGAAGTAGAAAGAAGGGAATAACAAACATTAGAGCAGAACTAAATGAAATAGATAATAAGAAAGCCCTAGAAAAAAGGAACAAAACCAAAACTGGTTCTTTGAGATCAATAAAATTGACAAACACTTAGCCAGACTAACAAAGAAAAAGAGAGAAGAGATGAAAATTCACAAAAAGGAATGAGAAAGAGATATCACTACTGACCCCACAGAAATAAAGAGTATCATAAGTGATACTTTGAAAAAGTGTATGCCAACATGAACGATAATATAGAGGAAATGGACAAATTTCTAGAAACTCACAAAAAGCCTACATTGATGAAAGAAGAAATTGATGAACTCAACAGTCCAATTCCAAGTAAAGAGATAGACTCAGTCATCAAAACCCTCCCAACTAAGAAGAGCCTGGGACCAGATGACTTCACAGCTGAATTCTACCAAACATCCCAGAAAGAGATAACACCAATCCTTCTTAAGCTCTTCCAAAAAATAGAAGTAGAAGGAATATTGCCTAACTCATTCTATGATGTCAGCATTACTCTAATAAGAAAGCCAAACAAAGATACCACAAGAAAGGAAAATTACAGGCCAATTTCTCTAATGAATCTAGATGTTAAAATCCTCAGCAAAATACTTGCCAATCACATTCAACAACATATCAAAAGGATTATATACCAAGACCAAATGGGTTTATCATGGGTATGTAAGGATGGTTTAATATAAGAAAATCAATTAATGTAATACACCACATAAACAGATTGAAAGAAAAAAATCACATGATTATTCTATAGATGCAGAAAAAGCATTTGACAAAATACAGCCCTCTTTCCTGATAAAAACACTGCAAAAGATAAGAATAGAAGGAAACTTTCTGAATATGATAAAAGCTGTATATGAAAAACCCAAAGCTAACATCATCTTCAATGGTGAAATTGTAAAAGCCTTCCATCTGAGATAGGGAACAAGACAAGGATGCCCATTATCACCGCTCCTATTTAACATTGTCTTAGAACTACTCGCTCGAGCACTGAGGCAAGAAAAAGATATAAAAGGCATCCAAATTGGAAAAGAAGAAGTAAAAATTCCATTATTTGCACACAACATGATCCTATATATAGAAAGCACTGAGAAATCTACAACAAAGCTTCTAGAACTTATTAAGGAGTTCAGTGATGTCAAAGACTATAAGAATAATGCTCAAAAATCAGTATCATTTCTTTACACCAATAATGAGCAATCTGAGGAGGAAACCAAGAAAAAAATACCATTTACAATAGTAACTAAAAGAATCAAATAACTAGCATAAATTTAACTAAATATGCAAAGGACTTACATACAGAATATTACACAACACTGTTAAAGGAAATCAAAGAAGACGTAAACAAATGGAAGAATATTCCCTGTTCATGGATAGGAAGACTAAACAGTATCAAGATGTCTACCCTACCTAACTAATCTACAGATTTAATGCAATTCCAGTAAAAAGTAACACTGTATTTTTTAAGGAAATGGAAAAACTAACTATAAAATATATTTGGAAAGGTAAGAGGCTCTGAATTGCCAAAGACATATTGAAAAAGAAAAATGAAGTTTGAAGTATCACACTACCTGACTTTAAAACATACTACAAAGCTACTATGTTCAAAACTGCATGGTATTGGCACAAGGAGAGACATACTGACCAATGGTAGCAAATTGAATGTTCTGATATAGATCTTCACATATACAGTCACCTGATATATGACAAGGCCACCAAGCCCACTCAGTTGGGAGATAATGGCTTCTTTAACAAGTGGTGCTTGTTGAACTGGATATCCATATACAAAAGAAAGAGAGAGAAATACCATCTCACAGCTTATACAAAAATCAACTCAAGATGGATCAAAGATCTAAATATAAGAGCCAAAACCATAAAGACCTTGGAAGATAATGTAGAGAAGCACCTACAGGACCTTGTAATAGGAAATGTTTTCATGAACTTCACACCCAAAGTATGAGCAGCAAAAGAAAAAATAGATAAATGGAATCACCTCAAAATTAAAAACTTCTGCACCTCAAAGGGTGTTATTAAGAAAATAAAAAGGCAGCCTACCAATGGGAGAAAATATTTGGCAAACATATTTGTGATAGGAGTCTAATATACTGCACATATAAAGAAATCCTACATCTTGAAAATAAAAAGACAAATAACCAATTTAAAAAATGGGCAAGTGACATGAAAAGACACTTCTCCAAGGAAGAAATACAAGTGGCTAAAAATCACATGAAAAAATGCTCGACATCACTAGCTATTAGGGAAATGCAAATGAAAACTACAATGAGATATCATCTTACACCCCTCAGAATGTCACCTATTAAAAACTCAGCAGACTATAAGTGTTGGAGAGCATGTGGAGGAATAGGAACCCTCATCCACTGCTGGTGGGATTATGGAATTGTCCAGCCACTGTGCAGGACAAATTGGCAGCTCCTCAGAAAATTAACAATAGATCTTCTGTATGATCTAGCAATTCTGTTGCTGGGTATATACCCAGAAGAATTGAAAGCAAAAACAAGAACAGATCTATGCACACCAATGTTCATAGTAGCATTGTTCACAATTGCCAAAAGTTGGAATCAGCCCCGGTGCCCATCAACAGACGAATGGACAAGCAAAATGTGGTACATATATACAATGGAATATTACTCAGCTGTAAGAAGGAATAAAGTGCTAACACATGGAATAACATGGATGAATCTTGAAGACCTTATGTTGAGTGAATGAAGCCAGGCATTGAGGGATGAACAGTACATGACCTCACTGACTTGAATTGAGGAAAGTGACCAGTCTCTAAGAACCATTGTCTGAAAGATAGGATAACAAGAGAGAGAAAGAGAAGATAAGGTTGTGAGCCATCACACATACAGACATAATCTATAGTAAAGAGATAGAGTATAATTGCATAGTGAAGGATAAGACAGGTCGTTAGTGATATTACTGGGTTTGGTGGTGCAGCGTTGACAGGTTTGTAGATTAGGATGGGTTTGTTAGAATTCCCAGGATTCTGAAGGGAGAGATGGGACAGGGATCAGGTGAACATGGGATTTGTGGGTATGATGTGGAAAGTGCAGGAGTGGGAATGCTTTTATGGTAATAGGACAAGGTATTGTCACTGGTTTACGGTGTTGGTTGGGGGGGGCATACAGGATGGGGTGCATCTGGAGTAGGCTTCTGGAAATGTGTGGGTGTTCATCTTCTCATAATGTGTTTTGTCCGGGAGTGGACACCCACACGGTGAGTAGGAAGGAGATGGATCTCATCTTTGGGAGGATTGATTCACCCAGAAACAGAGAGGTGGTTGTCTCTTAGGAGCAAGTGTGGATCCTAATAGGGGAGGACAATCACCGTGTCAAGACCTCTTGTTGCATGTAACTATGAATCTTGTCATCCAATGAGTCAAGACAGGGGGGCATCATGTGCCCCATGGGGATGGTGAGGAAGGAACAGAAAAGATCAAACAGGGGGTATTTAGTTGTCAGGGGAAATGTTTTTCATTACCTTACAGCGATGGACAATAGGCATGGTAAATATCATAAAAAATTATTAAACTGTACCATCTAAATTGTAAACTATACTGTAAATCATTGACAATGTTTAGTACCTATGTTTCACTATCTGTATAACAGTTATAACAATGCTACCATCCACATACAAAAAGGTTTTAATATGGGGTGAGGGATGGGGGAGGAGGTTGGGTATATGAGAGTCTCTAGTATTCTGTGTGTGACTTTGCCGTGACTTAAAACTTCTTTGAAAATTAAATGAAAATTTGGGAGACACTGGGGAGTGAGAGGGGAAAGGTGCCATGTTACAAACTGGACACCCGAAATTGCAGTGATAAAAGGAAAAATGTTTTAAAATATATATTTTTTTCATTCCCCCCCCCACTTTTTGAATATCCCAATCCTTTAACTTAATTTTATTTTTAGTGTTTTTCTTGTTATGATTCCATGTATTTTATCTCTTACAATTCAACTTATCATTATTATTTCATTTTCCTATTTATTGTATTTGGCTATTATATGGGCTTCATATTCAGAGAAGGTTTAAATCACAGAAGGGTTACAATGGGGGCAGGAGAGGATCATTGATGGGGGGAACCTGGGATGGTGGTTTCATAGGAGGAAGTTCACCTGAATATACATGAAAGATATATAAAATTGTTCAAATGATCAAGGGGTTTGGCATCCTCACAGCAGATGGAGAATCACTCACTAAATGAGATAAAACTGAATTCCCAGCCTGGAGAGATCTGCCACATTCTCCAAGGGAGGAGCAACAGTCTCCCGAGTGCAGGGGCAGTGTCTGGCAAAGGAGGATGGTCCACTAATGGGTTCTTGTTATTGATGTGTAGCCTTAAGAATCTTTGCTCTTGTAATTGAAACTTAGCCTACTGTTTTGGGGTACCTAAGGGTTGCCACCTGAGAGCCTCCTTGTTGCTCAAATATGGCCTCTCTCTAAGCCAAACTCAGCATATGAATGCATTACCTTCCCCCAGCATGGGACATGACTCCCAGGAATGAGCTTCTCTGGTAACGAGGGATTAATACCAAGTGCCAACTCACAGCATGACTGGAAAAAGACCTTGAATAAAAGGGGGAAATGTAAAGACAAAATGAGTTCCTATGGCTAAGTGACTTCAAAGAGAGTCAGGTCATCCCAGAGGTAACGCTTATGCACACATCAGTAGGAGCTCATAGAACACCAAAGTGGATATCACCCCACACAGGGGCTCCTGAGGGCTCTGGAGACACCCAGGTCCTATATAAGGGGGGATAGATCTAGATATTGATCCCTTATCAGTCAGTTCTACTTTGAAATCAGTGCACCTGAGAGTGACAGAGTTGGAATAAGTCCTCCCTGCACATGGTCCATCAGTGCCTTCTATTCAAACGTCTATGTGGTGCAGGAATTTGTAGGTGTACTTCCAGAGACTGGAGCCTTTGGCTTGCCCATGTGCCCACTCTGCCTGGTATCTTGGTGGAGCTGCAGCTCCTACTCAGCAGCTCAATGGATGTGCCCAAGTCACCTGGCAAGGAGGTTATGATGGGCAATGGCCATCCCAGAGAATGGAGAGAGTCTGTAGCTGCAGGCAGGATAATCCCATCCATCTATCCAAAGGATATTAGTCCTCTCTCACTTGGAGGTGGAGTGGTCATCATCATCCCAGACTCCTCAGGATTGGGGGAAGAGCTATGGACTAGAGTGGACTTACCGGTATTCTGTTGTAGACTTATTGTGATTCAAGCAATGGAAGAAAATACAACATTGAGGTGGAGCCAGTGGACACTGGATGCTTTCAGGGCAGGGAGAGGGGAAAACAGTTGTAATACAGGGGCTTTATTGGGATTGGGGAATTACCCTGAGTGACATTACAATGACAGATATAGGCCATTTTACATCAGCATATAACATGCAGAACTGTGTGGGAGAGTGTGGTCTATGATGTGAGCTATGGACCATGCTTAGTGGCGAAGCTCCAGTATGTTTATATCCATTGCAGGTGATGTGGTACACTAGTGAAGGACGTTTATGTGGGAGGTTATGGGAGGTGTGGGAGGCAGGGAAAATGGGAATCCCTGTAAGTTTTGTGTAACATTTATGTAATCTAAGCACCTTTAAAATATAAAAAAATTAATTAAAAAAAAAGAAGAAGAAATGACACGATCACTGAGCACTTCTACCAGACTCTCACCAAGCTTAGATTTTTTAAATTAATGCCAAACTCCCAACAACATTAAAAATCAGTAAACTCTCTCTGAAAATAGAAGCTATGACCAGCTACAGAATGGGAAAATATATTGCTAATGATATCACCTAGAATGTAATACTATCCAGAAGAGTTAGAAAACAAAATATTTACAAATGCAAAAATAAAAATAAAAAAACAAGTGTATTAATTAGCCAAAAGGGTGCTGATGCAAATTACCAATAATTGTTTGGTCTTTATAAGGGGTATTTATTTGGGGTAGAGGCTTACAGTTACCAGGCCTTAAAGTGTAAGTTACTTCCCTCACCATAGTTTATTGCCACATAGTGGAATGAGATGGCTCCAACATTTGTGAGGGTTCAGGTTTCCTGTGTTTCTCTCTTCCTAGGGCTTGCTTGTCTCCACATTCAGCTCCTCTACTATCTCCACAAGATCAGCTGTAGACTGTGAAGCTCTCTAGGCTTTGCCTCTCTCCACAAACCCAGCTGTAGACTATCAGGCCACAGCTTGTTTCTCTTCCTGGGTCCTTCTCACTTTCCTCACAAGTAAGATCCTCTGTGTGTTCACTTCTGGGGCTCCATTTCTCTCTGGGTTCCAGCATCAAAACTCCAACATCAGAACTCCAACTATCTTCTTTGCCATGTCTTTTATTTTGAGACCCCACCCACTAAGGGGCGGGACTCAATGTCTTACTGATATTGATGGATGTAGGATGACTGAATACCTGAAAGTAACTTGTTTCTCTCCCTGTTGCTAGGCTACAAAATAAGGAATTGTATGTAAATTGGAAGACAATGAGATGCAACCCTCTCTTTCTGCCAAATACCCCTTTTGGTGGTCAAGAATATCCTGTTGAAGCAATAAAGTATGAAATCCAGTTTCAACCAGTTGGCTGGATCTGCGCAGAAGAAGCCCATTACTGTTCTTACTTGAACTTGCTTAATTAACATAGTAAATTTCCCACCCAGGGATGGAGTTATCCACCCACTTTTTGATCATGCAATGTATGTGAAAGCATGATTTCATGAACATACTAATCGTACAGTTATATAACTAGCTATGTATGATGATCCGTATGCATAAAAGCTAATGCATAATCAAAGCAAATGCTAGTAAGTAACTTAGGCATTTAAACAAGAGCAAATCCACAGCACAGGGAGTCATGTCTGAGTCACTTTAAACTGACCTTGGTTCCTTACTTTTGCAGATGTAAGAAAAGTGAGTTTGGAGAGGCAAGATGGTGACGGTTTAGGAGGGTGCTCATTGACTGGCTCTCTGGGGACGGCCAATTGAGGACTGGGTCCTGCCTGAGAGTCTGTGCTGTGGGCGCACGGAGCGAGAATCTTGGGTCATCTAGAAGCAGGCAGATCAATGGCATGGAGCGATCAGTGCAGATTCATGAGTTTTGAGTCTGCCTGTGGTGGTTAACACAGATGGCTGAGCCCCAACCACAGGGAAAACAGCTGGTTTGAGCCGTGAATCCTGCACCCACGACTCCCGCTCCCAGTGTGGGGGAGCATACTCTGGGGGAGGAAGGGCTCTGACAGAGGGTGGAGAGGGGTTTAACTTTGGGGGATTTGGCTGCCTGGACCCCCTCATAGATTTGGGGAGCAGATAAGCTGGCTTGAAACAGTGCCAGGCTGAGGGGAGAGGTGAATCTGCTGAGGAAACCTGATTTACCCAGCAGCTTGCTGACACTGAGGCTTGGCTCCAGAGGGCGCAGAGTCAGCCAATTTTATCACTCTGCACTGACAAGCATCAGAGTTTCAGCTCCACTGGGGAGGCCAGGAAGTGGGAAAGGCTTCACCAGTTTCCACAAGCTTATTTAGGGTCCCCTCAGTGAAGGGGGTGATTCAGCAGAGGACTTCTTTTGGGTCCCTTATATCACCAAAAAATAAAAAAGACAATCACTTTAAAAAATGAATTCCTGTTCTTAATTTTGTTTAATACCAAAAATCTGCCTCAAAACCTGCAGATAGAATCCTGAAGGGAAATTGATAAATGCAAGCAGGCTGAGAGGATCTGCAAGGACCCTAAAAGGAACACTTCCTCCTTGGCTTTGTTTGACTGCTTGCTGGTGTGGTTGTTTGGTTTTTCTCTGTTTATTTGTTATCTCTTGCTTTTCTTTCCTCTTTCCTCCTCCCTTTCTGTTTTCCTTCATTTTTATTTAATTAGGTTATGCTAGCTTACCTCTTCTTTGCTGTGCTTCTTCTTCAGTGATTTTCCATTCTCATTCTATATTGATATTGTATTCCAAGCTATCTCTTATCATTCCTTCATCTCTCTGCCTTCTGCTTTCTGTTGTGGTTCTTAGACACCAGGCTTTTTCATTAGCCCACAACTTAAGGGTGCCAATTTCTATTCTATCTATTTTGTTTTCTTCTTTCTAAAATTAATATTAGCTTTTTCCTTTTAGCCCTCTCTTTACTCTTTCCCTCACTCCTCATCATTCTAGCCTTCAAAATCACTATATATATATTCCTCTATTTGGTTTCCCATTCCATTGTAGGTACTCCACTTTTTTTCCTATTACTCTACACTGCTTACACAAGTTAAATATCCATTTCACTAAGTCCTATTTGGCCCCTCTTATAACCTTTATCAATATTACTATAATCCTTCTTCATCTCTCACATTTTTCGATTCCTCTGGCACTAATTTTTTCTTCTCAAGGTAACATAGAAAGAAGCAAGGAATCAAAATAGGAAGAAAAAGTGTCAAAGAGAAAATTTAACACACACACAGAACCACTACTAAATAAAATTCTAGAGGAGAGAGAGAAGAGAATAAACCCAGCAAGATAAAATGACGACTAGAGGACAACAAAAATTTACAAACCACACTGAGAAACAGGAAGACATGGACCACTCCAAAGAACAAACTAAAAACCAGGAATATATGCAGAACATTGAACAACTAATCAAAGATTACCAAACAAATACCATGAACCAACTTAATGAAGTGAAAGAAGAGATTAATGATATAAAGAAGACACTGGGAGAACATACTGAAGAAATTGTAAACATACAAAAAAAAGATAACTGATATGATGTGATCAATGGCACAATCCAAGAAATCCAAAAGATGCTGGATTCACATAACAGCAGATTTGAACAGGCAGAAGAAAGAATTAGTGATGTGGAAAACAATATATCTGAAAGCAAATAAATAGTAGATCAGATAGACAAAAAAATAGAAAAAATCAAGCAGGGACTCAGGGATTTAACTGATAATACAAAACGCACAAACATACGCATTATGGGCATCCCAGAAGGAGAAGAGAAGGGAAAGGCAACAGAAGGAGTATTGAAAGAAATAATGGCTGAAAACTTCCCAACCCTATTGAGAGAGATGGATGTGCACATCCAGGAAGCAGAGCACACCCCAAACAGTATAAATCCAAACAGGTGAACCCCAAGACATATACTTATCAAAATGTCCAATGCTCAAGACAAAGAGAAAATACTCAAGGCAACAAGAGAAAAGAAAACAATCATATACAAGGGAAGTACAATAAGATTAAATGCTGATTTCTCATCTGAAACCAAGGAAGAAAGAAGACAATGGTATGACATAGCTAAAGTACTAAAAGAAAAAAACTTTCAGCCACGAATTCTCTATCCAGCAAAACTGGCATTCAAATATGATGGAGGGTTCAAAATATTCACAGATAAACAGAAATTAAGAAAGTATGTCAATAAGAAACTGGCACTTCAAGAAATACTAAAGGAAGTTCTACAAGTTGAAAGGAAAAATCAAGGCAGAGAGTGTTGGAGGAGAGTTTAAAAACAACTAAAAAGACAAAAATAGAAATAAAACAACACATGATATACATTAATCCAAAGAAAATATGGCTGAAGTAAGAAATTTGTTGTGAATAATAACACTGAATGTTAATGGGCTAAAGTCACCAATCAAGAGACACAGATTGGCAGAATGGATAAAAAAAATATAATCCATGTATATACTGTCTACAAGAAACCCACCTTGTACCCAGGGATTCAAGGAGGCTGAATGTAAATGGCTGGAAAACCATTTTACAAGGTAACAATAGCCAAAAAAGGGCAGGAGTAGCTATTCTAATATCAGAAAAAATAGACTTTAAATGCAAAACTATTGTAAGAGACAAAGATGGACACTTAGTAAAAGGGGTAATCACTCAAGAAGAGAGAACAATCATAAACATTTATGCACCTAATTGGGGTGCCTCAAAATATGTGAGGCAAACTCTGGAAAAGTTAAGTGGAGAAATAAATGCCTCTACAATTATAGCAGGTGAATTTAATAGACCATTATCATCATTAGAAAGAACATCTAGACAGAGAATCAACAAAGAAACAAAGACTCTCAACAATACACTAGAGGACCTGGACTTAATAGACATATACAGAACACTACACCCAAATACAACAGGATTTACATTCTTTTTGAGTGCACATGGATCATACTCTAAGATAGACCACATGTTAGGCCACAGAAAAACTCAATGAATTTAGCAAGATTGAGATTATACAAAGTAATTTCTCTGATGACAATGGAATGAAATTGGAAATCTCTAAGGGCCAGAAAAACAGGTTAGGCACAAGGATATGGAAGTTAAACAACACACTCTTAGACAAAGAGTGGTTCAAGGAGGAAATCTCAAAAGAAATTAGTAACTACCTTGAAACTACTGAAAATGGCAACACAACATATCAAAACCTATGGAATGCAGCAAAAGCAGTCCAGAGAGGGAAGTTCATAGCCATAAATACATATTTTTAAAAAGAAGAAAGAGCTAAAATTGAAGACCTACATGCAAACTTGGAGGAATTGGAAAAACAACAACAGAAGGAAGCAGAAGAAGGAAATAACAAAGATTAAAGCAGAACTAAATGAAATACAGATTAGGAAAGCACTAGAAAAAATAAATAAAACCAAAAGCTGGTTCTTCGAGAAGATCAATAAAATTGACAAACCATTAGCCAGATTAACAAAGAAAAAAAAAGAGAACAGATGCAAATTCACAAAATAAGGAATGAGCAAGGGGATATCAATACCGACCCCACAGAAATAAAGAGTATCATAAGAGGAAACTTTGAAAAATTATATGCCAACAAGAATGATAATTTAGAGGAAAATGACAAGTTTCTAGAAATGCACAAACAACCTACATTGATGAAAGAAGAAATTGATTAACTCAACAGTCCAATTACAGGTAAAGAGATTGAATCAGTCATCAAAAACCTCCCAACTAAGAAGCACCCAGGACCAGATGGCTTCACAGGTGAATTCTACCAAACATTCCAGAAAGAGCTAACACCAATTCTACTTAAGCTCTTCCAAAAAATAGAAGTAGAAGGAATATTGCCTAACTCATTCTACGATGCCAACATTACCCAGTACCAAAACCAAACAAAGATACCACTAGAAAGGAAAACTACAGACCAATTTCTCTAATGAACCTAGATGCTAAAATCCTCAACAAAATACTTGCTAATCGCATTCAACAACATATCAAAAGGATTATATGCCATGACCCAGAGGGTTTCATCCCGGGTATGCAAGGAAGGTTCAATATAAGAAAATCAATCAATGTATTACACCACATAAACAGATTGAAAGAAAAAAGATCACATGATCATCTCAATAGATGCAGGAAAAGCATTTGACAAAATACCGCCCTCTTTCCTGATAAAAACACTGCAAAAGATAAGAATAGAAGGAAACTTTCTGAATATGATAAAAGCTATATATGAAAAACCCAAAGCTAACATCATCTTCAATGGTGAAATATTAAAAGCCTTCCCTCTGAGATAGGGAAAAAGACAAGGATGCCCACTATCAACACTCCTATTTAACATTGTCTTAGAAGTACTTGCTCAAGCACTGAGGCAAGAAAAGGATATAAAATGCATCCAGATTGGAAAAGAAGAAGTAAAAATTTCATTATTTGCAGACGACATGATCCTATACATAGAAAGCCCAGAGAAATCTACAACAAGCTCCTAGAACTTATAAAGGAGATCAGTAATTTTGCAGGCTATAAGATCAATGCTCAAAAATCAGTAGCATTTCTGTACACAAGTAACGAGCAATAGGAGTAGGAAATCAAGAAAAAAAAATGCCATTTACAATACTAACTAACAGAATCAAATACATAGGAATAAATTTAACTAAAGATGTAAAGGACTTATATACAGAAAACTACACAACACTGTTAAAAGAAATCAAAGAAAACTTAAATAAATGGAAAAATGTTCCCTGTTCATGGATAGGAAGACTAAAAATCATCAAGATGTCTATCCTACCCTAACTAATCTACAGATTTAATGCAATGCCAATAAAAATCAACACTATATTATTTAAGGAACTGGGAAAACTAACCACAAAATATATTTGGAAAGATAAGATGCCCCAAATTGCCAAAAACATATTGAAAATGAAAAATGAAGTTGGAGGTATCACATTACCAGACTTTAAAACATATTACAAAGCTACAGTGATCAAAATTGCACGGTATTGCCACAAGGATAGATCTACTGACCAATGGAATCAAATTGAGAGTTCTGATATAGATCCTCGCATATAAATTCATCTGATATTCGACAACGCTACCAAGCCCACTCAGTTGGGAGAGAATGGCCTATTTAACAAGTGGTGCTTGGAGAACTGGATATCCATACGCAAAAGAAGGAGAGAAGAATACTATCTCACACCTTATACAAAAATCAACTCAAGATTAATCAAAGATCTAAATATAAGAGCCAAAACCATAAAGACCTTGGAAGATAATGTAGGAAAGTATCTACAGGACCGTGTAATAGGCAGTGGTTTCATGAAGTTCACAGCCAAAGCATGAGCAGCAAGAGAAAAAATAGATAAATGGGATCTCCTCAAAATTAAAAAGTTCTGCACCTCAAAGGTTGTTATTAAGAAAATAAAAAGGCAGCCTACCCAATGGGAGAAAATATTTGGCAACCATGTATCTGATAAGAGCCTAATATCCTGCATATATAAAGAATTCCTGTACCTTGAAAATAAAAAGACAAACAGCCCATTTAAAAAATGGCAAGTGATCTGAAATGAAACTTCTCCAAGGAAGAAATACAAATGGCTAAAAAGCACATGAAAAAATGCTCGACATCGCTTGCTATCAGGGAAATGCAAATAAAAACTACAGTGAGATACCATCTTACACCCATCAGAATGGAAGCTATTAAAAAAAAACAGCAGACTCTAAGTGTTGGAGAGGATGTGGAGGAATAGGAACCCTCATCCACTGCTGGTGGGATTGTGGAATGGTCCAGCCACTGTGGAGGACAGTTTGGCGGTTCTTCAGAAATCTAACAATAGATCTTCCATATGACCCAGCAATTCCACTGCTGGGTATATACCCAGAAGAACTGAAAGCAAAGACACGAACAGATATATGCACACCGATGTTCATAGCGGCATTGTTCACCATTGCCAAAAGTTGGAATCAGCCCCGGTGCCCATCAACAGATGAATGGATAAGCAAAATGTGGTACATACATTCAATGGAATATTACTCAGGTGTAAGAAGGAATAAAGTGCTAACACATGGAATAACGTGGATGAATCTTGAAGACCTTATGTTGAGTGAAGCAATCCAGGCATTGAATAATGAACAATATATGACCTCACTGATTTGAACTGAGAAAAATGTGCAGTCTCTAAGAGCCATTGTCTGAAAGTTAGGTTAGAAGGGAGAGAAAGAGAAGAGTAGGCTTTGAGCCATCACCCATATGGACATAATCTAGCATAAAGGGATAGAGTATAGTTGCATATTGAAGGATAGGACAGATGGGTAGTGATATTATTGGGTTTGGGGTTCCAGGGTTGACAGGTGGGTAGATTAGGAAGAGTAGGTTGGAATACCCAGGGCATGTAACTATGAATCTTGTCATGCCATGACAGGGGAGTGTCACATGCCCCAGGGAGATGGGGTGGAAGGAACAGTTAAGATTAAAAGGGGTATTTAGTGGTCATGGGAAAGGTTTTTCATACCTTACAGTAATGGACACAGGACATGGTAAATATCATCAAAAATATTGAACTGTGTGGGAGAGAGTGTGGTCTGCGATGTAAACTGTGGTCTGTGGTTGATGGCAAGGCCCCAGGATGTGTAGGTCCATTGAGGGTGATGGGCCACACTTGTGGGAAATATTTGTGTGGGATATTGTGGGAGGTGTGGGAGGTGGGGAACATGGGAATCCCTGTAGTTTCCACATAATATTTAGGTAATCTAAACACCCTTTAAAATATATATATAAATAACATTTTTGTAAGCAAATGCACATATATGCATGTATATTTATATATCATTTTACAAATATTGGTATGTATTGTGAAAAATTTGATTTTTACCCACAATAAAAAAAAAATTATTAAACTGTACCTTCTAAATTCTAAACTATACTGTAAACAATTGACAATGTTTATTTGCTATATTTTACTATCTGTATAACAGTTATAACCATGCTAACATCCATTTAAAAAAAAAGGTTTTAATATGGGGTGGGGAAGGGGGAGGGAGGTTGGGTAGGTGGGAATCTCTACTATTCCATGTGTGACTTTGCTGTGACCTAAAACTTCTTTGAAAATTAAATGAAAATTTGGGAGACAGTGGGGAATGAGAAGGGGTAGGTGTCATGGTACACTGGACATCCAATAATACAGTGATAAAAGGAAAATGGAATAATTTTTTTAAAAAAGAATTTTTTTCCTATTTTTTCTAATGTCCCAATCTGCTAATTATATTTTATTTTTAGTTTAGTTTTTCCTTTTTTTTTCTTCTGATTTTCCTTGTACTTTTCTCTTGCATTTAAGCTTATCATTATTATTTCTTTTTCCTATTAATTTTATTTAGTTATTATATGGGCTTCATGTTCAAGGAAGGTTTAGATCACAGAAGGGTTACAATGGGGGCTGCAGAGGATCATTGGTGGGGGGTGTCTGGGGTGGGGGATTCATGGGGAGTAAGTTCATCTGAATATACATGAAAGATACATAAAATTGTTCAAATGATCAAGGGAAGGCGCATGGTCACGGTGGGTAGACAATCATTCCATAAATGACAGAATCTTAATTCCCAGCCTGGGGAGCTCTGCCACATTCTCCAAGGGAGCAGCAACAGTCCCCTGAGTGCAGGAGCGTGTTTGGCAAAAGCGGATGGCCCACTGATGGGTTCTTGTTATTGATGACTAGCCTTATGAGTCTTTGCTCTTGTAATTGAAACTTAGCCTACTGTTATGGGGTGCCTAAAGGTTGCCACCTGAGAGCCTTCTTGTTGCTCAAATATGGTCTCTCTCTAAGCCAAACTCAGCATATGAATGCATTACCTTCCCCCCAACATGGGACATGACTCCCATGGATGAGCCTCCCTGGCAATGAGGGATTAATACCAAGTGCGAACTGGCAACACAATTGGAAAAAGACCTTGAATAAATGGGGGAAAAGGTAAAGAGAAATTAGTTCATGTGGCTAAGAGACTTAAAAGAGAGTCGCGAGGTCATCCCAGAGGTAATGCTTACATACACCTCAGTAGGATCTCATAGAACAGCAAAGTGGATATCACCCCACACAGGGGCTCCTGAGGGCTCTGCAGACACACAGGTCCTATATAAGGGGGGATAGCCCCAGAGATTGATGCCTTATGAGTGGGCTCTACTTTGAAATCTGTGCTCCTGAGAGTGACAGAGTTGGACTCAAATAAGTCCTCCTTGCACATGGTCCAACATTCCCTTCTCTTCAAACCTATATGCTATGCTGGAGTTTTTAGGTGTACTTCCAGAGACTGGAGCCTCAGACCTACCTATGTGCCAGCTGTGCCTGGAATCTCGGTGGAGCTGCAACTCCTACCCTACAACTCAATGGACTCATCCAAGTCACCTGGCAAGGAGATGACAATGGGCAACGGCCATCCCAGGGATTGGAGAGGGCCTGCAGCTGCAGGCAGGATAACCCCATCCACCATATCCATGGGAAATAAGCCCTCTCTCACTTGGAGGTGGAGTGGATGTCACCATCACAGTCCCCTCAGGATTGGGGGAAGAGCTATGGACTAGAGTGGACTTAATGGTATTCTGTTGTAGACATATTGTGATTCAAGCAATGGAAGAAATTATAACAGTGAGGTGGAGCCGGTGGCCACTGGACGCTTTCGGGACAAGGAGGGGAAAGGCAGTTGAAAAACAAGGGCTTTTTCGGGACTTGGGGGTTGTCCTGAATGGCGTTGCGGCAACAGATGTAGACCATTTTACATCAGCATATACCATTCAGAACTGTGTGGGAGAGAGTGTGGTCTATGATGTGAACTGTGGTCTATGCTTGGTGGCAAGGCCCCAGGATGTGTATATCCATTACAGGTGATGTGCACATTGATGAAGGATGTTTGTGTGGGATGTTGTGGGAGGTGTGGGAGGAGGGAAACATGGGAATCCCCATAATTTCTGTGTACTATCTAGGTAATCTAAGCACCTTAAAAAAAAAAAAAAATATATATATATATATATATATATATATATATAATATTTATGCAAGCAAATGCACATATATACATATATATTTATGTATCATTTTACAAAGACTGTTATGCATTGTGAAAAATTTTATTTTTACCCACAATAAAAATTAATTAATTAATTAATTTAAAAAAAATAAATGTGAGTTTGCCTAACTCTCGTGTTGAAGTTTTCTTCATGCCATCTCTGGTTATCCATAAAAGTCCTGCCATGAGACTTAACAACATAGAGGAGTCAATGACCTAATCATAACTTAATCATGTCCATATGAACAGACCAGTTTACAAGCATAATCCAATATCTATTTTTGGAATTCATAATTATATCAGTCTCCCAAACTGCTGCACCAAGAAATATAGACAAAAAGAATATGTCTAGATCATTCACAGATTAGGAAAATCATGTGGTAAATAATTTTATATACTGCATCATAAACAATAAATGAAATGCAAATAACCAATACAATTTCACATATATAAAATTCCTTAAATCAAACTGTACACAGTGGGACCGCAATATGTAAAAATGGAGGCTCTCCTCCAGTGTCAGTGGGAGTGCTCTTTGTCTAATCAGTTGGAGGACATGATGGTCACTTGTATGACATTTGAAAATATCCCAAAACAATGATATAGTTCTTCCATTCTTCATATTCTCTTCATATCAATAAGTGTATGTTTGCAAAAATATCCACAACACTATAATTAATGGAAGGGAAATGCTAGAAAGAACCCAAATGTCAACCAAAAGGAGAAGGAATTAAAAAAGAAATCCACATATAATACAAATCAGTGGTAAACAGCAGTGAAACTGAATGAATTAGGCTACAGTATATGTGTCCAAATGGAGACTTTCAAGGAATTATTTGAGTCAAAAGGCAGAGTGAAGAAAGATATAGATAGTATGTTGACATACGCACAAATTTTGTAAACTTGTGTAAAATATATGTTGCTAAAATACACACAGGTTGCTACAGAAATTTTGTAAGTAATTGGAAATGGCAGGAAGACCAAAGGTGATTTGATCCACTTGATTTGATTAGATAGAGTGTCCAATCACATGAGGTTTGTTTACTATAAATGCCTATCTGGGAAGGAAATATCCCTCATATACCCTTCCTCACTGATCCTGGAAGGTGTATTCCTTCCAGCAAAGTTTGTGCAGCAACCATCAACCTGAGTCTGCTGGTAGACAGCACTATCACAAGTGGATTTCTTGTTGGTTTCAACTTTTGTCCTCAGTTTATCCCTCAGAAAAATAGTATGGTGGGAGAAATGTGTGTAGCAGCGTTGCTTTAGGTGTTGGATTAGGGGATCTTTAATTTATAATAGTATTTGGACATTGATGCAAAAATTATGTGATTCTAAGTGCTAAGTAATACATGAAAATTCAAATTTTCAAGGATATTTGGGTGGGACTATAAATGAGCAGTGATGGAAGACTGGTTTGTGCAAAAGGCATTTAAAGAATAAATTGTTTTATTCATTCTCAGTTCAAATATATTCATATATTCATATGACATTTATTAGAAACCACTGGAAACAGTAACCAAAAGAGACCAGGAGTACCTACACTGGTGTTAGAAGAAGAGATTTTAAATGCAAAATGTGATAAAAGTTGCAGAAGACCTTTATATTAATAAAAGGCACAATCCACCAGGAAAGAGTAACAATCATAAATATCTATGCACCTATCCAGGGTGCCCCAAAATACATGAGGCAAACTCTGTGGAGAAATAGATATCTTTACAATAGTTGGTGGAGATTTCAACATGCCACTCAAATCAATAAATAGTACAACTAAACAGAATATCAACAAGGAAACAGAGAACTTGAACAATATCATAAATGAGCTGGATCTGAAAGACATATACAGAACATTGCACCCAAAATCAGCAGGCTTTACATTCTTCTGAAGTGCTCATGGATCTTTCTCCACATAGAATTCATGTTGGGCCACAAAACAGCTCTCAATAAATTTAAGATAGAAATTATACAGAGCACATACTCTGATTATAATGGAATGGAGCTGGAAGTCAATAATAGGCAGGAAAGGGGAAAAGCCGCAAATGTATGGAGGCTAAACAACATACTCCTAATCAGTAGGTCAAAGAATAAATTGCAAGTGAAATTAGTAGATATCTCAAATGAATGAAAACATGAACAATACTTACGGGATACAGCAAAAGAAGTCCTGAGAGGGAAATTTATATCTTTTTTAATTTTAATTTTTTTATTTTCTAAAGATACTTAGATTACATAAATATTACATAAAATATGTAGGGAATTCTCATATGCCCCACTCCCTACCCCTCCCACACTTTCCCACATTAACAACATCCCTCATTAGCATGGTACTTTTGTTACAATTGATGAAAACTTATTGGAGCATTGCCACAAATTGTGGATTATAATTTACATCCTGGCTTAAGCTCTCTCACATATTTTTGTAAGTTCTGACAAGATATAGAAAGTTATAGTCTTAAATGCCTATATTAAAAGGAAGAAATCTAACATCAAAGACCTATCTGAACAGCTGGAGAACCTAGAACAAGAAGAGTAAATCAATCCCAATGCAATCAGAAAGAAAAAAAAAAATAGCAATGATTAGAGCAGAAATAAATGAAACTGAGAACAAAAAAGCAACAGAGAAAATCAAGAAAATTAAAAATTGGTTCTTTGAGAAGATCAATGAAATTGACAAACCCTTAACTAGACTAAAAAAAAAAAAAAGAAAATGAGAAAATAGACAAATAAATAAAATTAGAAATGAGAGAAGGGACATCATGATCGACCCACAGAAATAAAAAAGATCATAAGAGGATGTTATGTGAAACTGTATGCCAACAAATTTGACAATCTAGACGAAATGGACAAATTCCTAGAAAAGCACAAACGACCTACATTGACTGTATGAAAAATTCAAAATGGAAAATTGGAAGCAAAACTCTCATTATTTGCAAATGACATGATCTTATATTTTGAAAATTCCAAAATAGCTACAACAAAGTTATTAGAGTTAATAAATGAATTCAGCAAAATGGCAGGATACAAGATCAACATGCAAAATTTATTAACCTTTCTGTACACTAGTAATGAGCAAGATGAGGAAGAAATTAAAAAAAAAAAAATCCAATGTACTATAGCAACAAAAAGATTAAAATATCTAGGAATTAATTTAACCAGGAATGTAAAGGATCTGTTTTCAGAAAACTATGAAACACTGTTAAAAGGAAACAGAGAAAACCTAAACAAATGTAGGGACATTCCATGTTCATGGATTAGAAGAGTAAACATCATGAAGATGTCAATCCTACCCAAACTGATTTCTAGATTCAATGCAATACCAATCAAAATTTCAACAGTCTACTTTATAGAAATAGAAAAGGAAATTACTAAATTTATTTGGAAAGGAAATTTGTCACAAATAGCCAAAAACATGCTAAAAATGAATGATGTGGAAGGACTTTCAGTTCCTGGACTTAAAGTGTATTCCTGACCACTACAGCGGTCAAAACAGCATAGTATTGACATAAAGATAGACACATTGATCAATATATTTGAAATAAGAATCATAAATAAACCCTCACCTCTATGGTCAACTGATTATTGATAATCTACCAACCCCAATTTTCTGGGACAGAACAGTCTTTTCAACAAATGGTGCTGGGAGAACTGAATATCCATAACCAAAGGAATGAAAGAGGATTCCTATCTCACTCCCTATACAAGAATCATCGCAAAATGGATCCAACACCTAAATAAAAGCCAGGACAATAAAATACCTAGAAGGTAATATAGGGAAACATCTATAAGACTTTGTAGTAGGTGAGGGTTTTTACACATTATACAGAAAGCCCAAGGAACAAAATCAAAAATAGATAAATGGGACCTCCTTAAAACTAAATATTTCTGCATCTCAAATGACTTTGTAAAGGGGTTAAAAAGGCAGCCTACTCCATGGGAGAAAATACTTGGAAATTACACATCCAACAAAGGTCTAGTATCCCTGATATATAAGGAGATCCTACAATTCAATAATAAAAAGACAAATGACCTGATTTTTAAAATGTGCAAAAGACCTGAAAAGGCATTTTTCTAAAGAAGAAATACCAATGGTGAAAAAAACTCATGAAAAAAATATTCAGCACAATTGGTGATTAGGGAAATGCAAATCAAAACTACAATGAGATATCATTTCACATGTACTAGAATGGCCACAATTGACAAAACAGAAAATTACAAGTGTTGGAGAGGATTAAGGAGAGATAAGAACATTTATGCACTTTTGTTGGGAATATAGAATGGTACAGCCACTGTGGAAGTCTGGTGGTTCCTAAGAAAGTTGTGTATAGATCTGCTATGTGATGCAGCAATACCACTGCTAGGTATATTCCCAGAAGAACTGAGAGCATTGACACACAGAGATATCTGCACATCAATGTTTATAATGATGTTATTCACAATTGCCCAAAGATGGAAACAACCCAGATGTCCATTAACTGATGAATGGGTAAACTGTGGTAGATACACATAATGGAATATTACGCAGCTGTAAGAAGAAATGAAGTCATGAAGCATATAACAATGTGGATGAACCCTGAGGACATTATGTTGAGTGAAGCAAGCCAGGCACAAAAGGGCAAATATTGTATTATTTTGATATTATGTAATAAATATAATGAGCAAACTCATGGAGATAATAGCTAGAATGTAAGTCATCAGAGAATAGAATGTCATTAGAGAATGGAAAGCTGAGGTTTAGTCTGTGCAAAATTGGTAAAAAAAAAAAAAGTTGTTTGTGAATGTTTAGAAATGAATACAAATGGTGAAAGCACATTATAGAATTTGTAATTAGTAGCACTAATATATGGGTACAATAGTGGTTGGTTTTTTATTGTATTTTCTTTTTGAAGTAATTAAAATGCTCTAGGGAGAGGGAAAAACAGATGTAATGTGGGGGCATTTTTGGGACTTGGGAATTTTCCTGAATGACATTGCAATGACAGATACAGGCCATTATATATCTTGCCATTAACTACAGAATTGGGTGGGAGAGAGTGTAAACTAAAATGTAAACTTTAATCAATGCTTAGTGACCATGCTCTGAAATGCATTCATCAATTGCAATGAATGTACCACACTACTGAAGGATGCTGTTAATGTGGGAGGTGTGAGGAGTGGCACATATCGAATCCTCTATGTTTTTTTATGTAACATTTATGTAACCTAAGTATCTTAAAAAAAAATGTAAGTGTAATATGGTAGCATTTTGGGGACATTAGAATTGTCCTGAATGATGGAGATACAGGCCATTATATATCTTTTCATAACTCACAAAAATGTGTGGGAGAGAGTTTAAACTATAATGTAAACTATAATCCACACTTAGTGGCAATGCTTTAAAATGTATTCATCAATTGTAACAAATGTAACACACTAATGAAGGATATTAATGGAGGAGAGTGTGTGGAGGGGTAGGGAGTGTGACATGTTGGAATCCTCTGCACTTTTTATGTAACATTTTTGTAATCTAAATATCTTTTTGTAAAAATGCTCTAATATGATGGAATTGATGAATGCACAATTCTGTGATTATAACATGTGCCATTGATTTTACACTTTAGGAAAATTGTATGGTTTATGAACAAAAAATATAATTGGGTGGTTTGGGGAAAAAACACACCAAATGTAAGATATGGACTATAGTTAATAGTAATACTTTGATGATGCTCTTTCATAATTTGTTAAAAATGTTTCACAATAATAAAGATATTGGTGGTGGATTAAGGTATGGGAACTCTGTATGATATTATGCATGTGCTTTTTCTATACACTTATTGTTTATGTATATATTCATGTATGAGTGATATATTTCATATCACTCGTGTATATATATATATAAATTCATAATCATGCTGACTCTCTGAGCAGCAATAATCCAAGCAATTCAGTGCATGTTACAGGAGACCAAACGGTTCCCCAAGTTGAGCCAAATTGGAATCCAAATGAGCAGTTAGACAGGACCAAATTGAATCATTAAGCTTATATTATTGCAGGTCTTAGAAAAGGAGTGTTCAAACAAAGGAACCTTAGTAAAATCAGCAAATAGTTCAAGACCCTGAAGAAAACAAGCCTGTCTATTTAGAGCAACTGCTCAAGGCCTACAGGCAGTACACTGATTTAGACCCAGATGACCCCACTAACCTGTGTATGTTAGTTATACTTAATGTGCTCCTGGTATAAGGAGAAAGCTCCCCAAATTGGAAGGGGAACTGGACATGCCTATGCCACAATTAGTAGAAATTGTCTTTAAGGTTTTTCACAACTCAGAGTTCATCCATAAGAAGCAGCAAAAGAAACATGCTCCTACAAATCCTGCCTCATAGAAGCAGCTATCAGCAAAAACATCAGAGGCCCACAGACCCTGAGATGAGGGAAAGCTTCCATGGGAAGCTCAGTGAAGATTAAGAACCCCAGGGCCCCCAGGAACACAATTAGGTTCTCAGCATTGCACTTACTATAAAGAGGAGGAACACTGGAAGCAGGAATGCCTGAGTATCCCTGGGAAGGGAGGGGCCAGGATATCCCACTTAGCAGCCTACCTCCCATAGTTAGCAGGGGATGAAGGCAGCAACCTGGAGTGATGGGGCCTGGGAGCACCTTCCACTGGTCAGGAAACCATCCCAATCACACACAGTAAACCTCGGGTCTCATTTTAAGTGGGTAAGAAGTTAGTTGACTTCTTGATGGACACTGGAACCACTTATTCAGTTTTAAACCAGAGGATAATTAAAGAAATGAATGAATCAATCCCTATCATTGACAATTTGGGGGATAAAAACTTTAAACAATTCTCAGAACCACTGCAATGTCAGATTGGAGAGTCTCATCTGACTCATTAGATTTCACTACATGCCTGAATGCCCAATTCTCCTTCTCACCCAACACTTTTCAGATTGCAAGATTTATTTTGATTTTCACCTAATGAAGTGAACATACCAATTGAAGCCATAACAGATCTGTGCCTTCTCAGCAGCCCTGCTGGATTTAGTTGTGGACACTGAGAAGTTTGAAGTACCCAAAGAGATAAAACAACAGGTTCCAGCTGAGGTATGGCTTAATGGGGGACCCCCAGAATGGGCAGTTGAAGCACAGGAAGTCAAGGTAAACTGTGGCCAAATACCACCCCACGACATCTAAAACAGAATCCACTCACACAGGAGGGTAGGGCCAGCATTTCACCCTCATCAACAGATTTCTCAAGTGTCAACTAATTAGACCCTGTCAACTAAATTTTAATACCCCTATCTTACCAGTACTTAAACCAGGTACTCAGGGATGTAGATTTGTACAAGATTTGGGAGCTATTCATTAGATAGTGGAGGATGTCTATCCAGTGGTGCCCAATCCCACAAACTCTTTGTTAATATTACTAACACATACACCTGATTCACAGTACTGGACTTACAAGATACTTTCTTTTGCATCCTGCTAGAGAAGGAATCACAGAGACTCTTTGCTTTGGAATGGGAAGATCCCAACAATGAAACGAAGCAACAATATTGTTGGACTGTGCTGCCACAAGAGATAAAGAATTATCTGACCTTTTGGGGGCAAGCCCTATCCAAGGATCTGCAGGTGGTGCAGCTCAGGGGAGTACACTTCCTTCAATATGTAGATGGCATAGAAAAACACCAGAAGCTTCAGACGAGAACATAGTAATAATGTTACAGAGACTAGCTGTAAAAGGATATGTGTCAGAAAAGTAGGTCCAAGTTATACAAACTCATGTTAAAAATTTTGGTTTTAAATTCTCTGTGGGTCAATGGGCCCTCCTGCCATGTCAAAAGGAAACCTTACATGGAATATCAAAAGCTAAGAACAAAAAGGAATTCATGGGATTTCTAGACATGGCTGGTTACTATAAGCTGTGGATACCTAATTTTGGACTTATAGTTAAGCCACTATATGAAGTCCTTAAAGGAAATGAAAAAGAGGCCCTGGTCTGGCCACCAGAATGTGCACTTACATTTAGAACCTTAAGCAAAAATTACTTACTTCCCCAGTGCTAGGACTGCCAGACTCAATAGAATTTCCACTTGTTCTTACATGAACAAGGCAAGGCAAGGCATTGCCCTGGGAGTTTTTGCTCAACCCTTTGGAGGAGCACCTAACTGCTAGCATAACTGTCCAAACAGTTGGAACTTTTATCTCAAAGTTGGCCAGCCTGTCTGCACACTGGAACAGCTACTTTTGACCTTCTAGAGACAGAAAAATTCACATTACATTCTCCAGCTTACATCTATACTCCTCATGATTTAATTACAATATTTAAACAAAAAGGAGATCAATCAAGCCTCTCTGCTAGACAATCCTATTTTGACCTTAAAGACTATAGAAAAACTTAACCCTGCCACCTTTCTACAAGAATTTGTGATAAAACAGAGGGGATATTCCTCAAACATGATTGTGTACAGCTCCTTAAGAAAATATATTCCAGTAGACTGGGACTGACTGGTGTAACTCTAAAAATTCCAGCTCTTGAATTATTTACTGATAGAAGTAGTTTTATGGACCAGAGGAAGCAATGGGCAAGGTATTTAGTAGTCACCCTGGTAGAAACTTTGGAAGCAGAATCCCTGCCCTCTGGGACTTCAGCTTAGAGGGCTGCACTAATAGCCCTTGGAAGAGCTCCCACTTAAGTTCAGGACAAAGAGTGAACATTTATACAAACTCCAGATATGCCTTTGCAGTGTTACATACTCATGAAGCCATTTGGAAAAAGAAGGAATTACTCAAAGCTACTTATAAGGACATTAAACATGTTTATCTCATTCTTAATTTGCTTGAAGTTTTGATGCTTCCCCAAGGAATTAGCATTCATTCACTGCAGAGGACACCAAACTTCCTATAGTAGGGAAACGAACAGAACAAAACTGTTTAGATAAAAGCTACTAAGTTAGCTGCAAGTAGAATAGAATCAACTCTATTTATAACTCTCCACACTGAAAGACTGGACCACCAATTAATACCCCAGAATTTGGGAGACCCTAACCTAAAACCATTTGGGAGACCCCAATACTGGAAAAAAGATTTAGCCAGAACAAAAAAGTGCAGATATACTCAAGCCACAGACAATGGCTGGTTGAAAAGAGATTCCCTGGCAGAACCTTGGGAAGACTACTACAAATTATTCATACTTGAAAGCCTAGTGAAACCCATTACCACTTATTTCCATATACTTATTATTGACATGAAACTGTTCCAGTGGATAAACCAATTCCTCATAGGATTCAGCCTATGCGGGATGATTCAGGTAGTAAATGATCAGTTATGTAACTTGTGCTCAAATTAACCCTAAAACTCAGCCTTTGACAAAGGAGTACAAAACAGAAGACTAGGATGAGAAGAGGACTGAAAAACTGACTACTGTAATGCCAAGGGCTGCTGAGAACTTCACATATTTGTTACTGTTTGTAGACACTTTCACTAATTGGGTAAAAGCCTCCCAATGCCAAATAGAAAAATCTTGAGAAGTATTCAAAATCTTACTTAAAGAAATCACTCCAAGAGTTGGACTTCCTATTTCTATACAAAGTGACTTTATTTATAAAGTGACTAAAGATGTGTCTGGCCTGTTATAGATTGACACTTGAACTCTCCCTGAAGACCTCAATCCACTGGGAAGACTGAGCAAATGAATCCCACCTTAACATAAGCCATTGTCAAGATTTGTTTAGAAACTCACCTCGAGTGGAATAAAGCCCTGCCAATCACCCAACTGAGGGTTAGGGTCATGCCTAAAACAAGACTTCAATCAAGTCCTCATGAATGGTGTATAGAAGACCATTTCTTAAAACTGAACAGGGGAGGGATGTAGCTAGGTGGTTGAGTGCCTGCCTCCCATTCATGAGGTCCTAGGTTTCATCCCTGTTTCCTCCTTTAAAAAAAGAAACATTCCATGCAAGGAACGTGCACATGACTTGGAGGTGACTGAAGGCCTGAAGAAAGGAAGGATGCAGGGAAGAGCTGTGTCTGGTGAATCAGCATTTTACCAGCTGCTGTAGGTTCACACATGGTGGAACCTCTGATAAAACTGGGGATGGACATACAGACACTGACTATTATAATTATGTAAATTGATGTTCAACATAAAAAGTACTCATCAAACTCAGTTTTATAACTTATTACATAGAAAAGTATAATGTGAATTGGAAGATAAGAAATGCTTCTGCATTTGGTGAGTAGTTGACTGAACTTTGCAAGACTTTGTATGAAGGGCCACAACCATGGCATCTACATCTTGTTTAAACATCCTTATGCTGAAAAGAGAGATTTTGCTCTCCAGAAGCCACTAAAGGCAATTATTATGGAGACTGTTCTCTTGGCCTTTGATTATTAAACTTCATTGTAAATATGTTTTTAAATTTTGTTCAGTGTAAATAAAGTTTTACAAATGATGAAATGCTGTACAGTTATTCTGGATTCTAAATATAGGGGATCATTTAAAAAAAATATTTGTCAGATTTCATTTTCCTGATAGAAAAGAGGAGCTTGGTAATACAGTTGTGTCCATGGCCCCATACATTGTTAGATATATGGACTTTCAGTTAAAACCCAGCCCTGCTGCATCAAAATATGCATATTATTAATAGAAATACCCCCAATTTATATTTATGCAAATTGAAGTTGGATAAGTAGTGCATGTCGACTGATTCTCAGTTTAATTCACACTAGAATCACCCGGTGAGCTTCAAAATATGTTAAATCTGTTATCCATTTTATTGGCATAATTTTTTTTAAAGTATCCTCTTATAATACTCTTTATTTCTGTGGGATCAGTAGTGGTATCTTTCCTCATTTTAATTTTATATATTTTCATCTTCTTTCTTTTTTTGTTAGTCTAGCTAAGGGTTTGTCAATTTTATTAATCTTAAAAAATAGATTTGGTTTTGTTAAAATTTTCTAGTGTTTTTTATTCTCAACTTCATTTAGCTCTGCTTTAATTCTTGATATTTCCTTTTATCTGCACACCTCTAGGTTTGCAGTTAGGTATTTGATTTTAGCTCTTTCTACTTTTGTAATATAGACATTTATGGCTATAAATTTGCATCTCAGCACTGCTTTTCCTGCATCCCATAAGTTGTGTACTCATTTTCATTTCAAGATAGTTACTGATTTCTTTTGCAGTTTCCTCCTTGACTCACTGACTGTCTAAGAGTGTGATATTTAACTTCCATATCTTTATGTCTATTCTGGTTCCCAGTCCCTTATTAATTTCCAGCTTAATTCTATTGTTGTCAGAGCAATTATTTTTTATAATTTCAATCTTTCTGAATTCCTTGAAATGGACAATTTTCTAGCAGCTTACACTGATGAAAGAAGAAATTGAGGAACTCAATAGACCAATCACAAGTAACAAGATTGAATTAGTCATCAAAAAACCTCCCAACTAAGAAGAGCCCAGAACCAGATGGCCTCACAGGTAAAATCTACCAATCATTCTGGAAAGTGTCAACACCAATCTTACTTAAACTCTTCCAAGAAATAGAAGTGGAGGGAACATTGTTTAACTCATTTTATGATGCCAACATCACCCTAATACCAAAGCCACATAAAGACTCCACAAGAAAAGAAAATTACAGACCAATCTCTCTAATGAACCTGGATATTAAAATCCAAAACAAAATAATTGCTAATTGCCAAAACATCAAATCAATTATACACCATGACCAAGTGGGTTTCATCCCTGGTATACAAACATGATTCAACACAAGAAAATTAATCAATGTAATACATGACATTAACAGATTGAAAGCAAAAAATCACATGATCATCTCCATTTATGTAGAAAAAGCATTTGACAAAATACAGTATCTTTTCTTGACAAAAACACTTGAAAAGATAGGAATAAAAGGAAACTTACTCAACAAGATAAAAGGTATATATGAAAAATCCACAGCTAGCATCTTATTCAATAGTGAAATGCTAAACGTTTTCCCCTAAGATCTTGAACAAGACAAAGATGCCCACTGCAACTGCTATTATTTAACATCGTGATAGAAGGACTTGCTTGAGTATATAGACAAGAAAAAGATATAAAAGTCATCCAAACTGCAAAGAAAGAAGTAAAAATTTCACTACTTGAAGATGACACAATACTATACATAAAAAGCCCTGAAAATCTTCAGCATACCATCTAGAGCTAGTAAATGAGTTCAGTAAACTTAAGGATATAAGATCAACACACAAAAATCAGTAGCATTCCTATACACCAATAATAAGCAATCTGAGGAGGAAATCAAGAAAAAAATTACACTTACAATAGCATCTAAAAGAAGCAAATACTTAAGAATAAACTTAACTAAAGATGTAAAGGACTTATACATAAAAAAAACTACGCAACATTCTTAAAGGAAATCAAGGAAGACCTAAATAAATGGAAGAACATTCCTGTTCATGGATTGGAAGACTAAACATCATTAAGATGTTTGTCCCATACTTACCTGGCAGGGGAGATACCATGATCACGAAGGTGGTTTTCCCAGGGCGAGGCTTATCCATTGCACTACGGATGTGCTGACCCCTGTGATTTCCCCAAATGTGGGAAACTCGACTGCATAATTTGTGGTAGTGGGGGACTGCGTTCGCGCTCTCCCCCGGAAAAAAAAAAAAAAAGATGTTTGTCCTACTCATATATGATTTACAGACTCAAAGCAGTCACAATAAAAATTACAACAGTTTTTACTGAATTGGAAAAGTTAATTATGAAATTTATTTAGAAGGGTAAGAGGCCCAAAATAACCAAAAACATATTGAAAAATAAAAACAAAATTAGAGGAATCATGTTACCTGACTTTAAATCATACAACCAATACTGCATGGTATTGGCACAAGGATAGACATACTGACCAATGGAACCAAATTGAGGGTTCTGATATAGATCCTCACATATACAGTCAATTGATATTTGACAAGGCAACCAAACCCACTCAAATGTGACAGAATAGCTTCTTCAACAAACAATGTTTGGAGAACTGGATATCCATACCCAAAATAATGAGAGAGTTAATATACAAAAATTAACTCAGGATGGATCAAAGAAATAAATATGAAAAGCAAGACCATAAAGCTCCTAGATGATAATGTAGGGAAGCATTTACAAGATCTTGTAATAGGAAATGGTTTTATAAACTTTACACCCAAAGCTCAAGCAACAAATGAAAAAAAATAGATAAATGGGATCTCCTCAAAATTGAAAACTTTGTGTTTCAAAGGAGTTTTTCAAGAAAGTGAAAAGGCAGCCTATTCAATGGGAGAAAGTATTTGGTAACCATTTATCTAATAATGGCCTAGTATCCAGTACATATAAAGAAATCCTACATCTCAAAAATGAAAAGACAAACAAGCCATTTTTAAATGGGCAAGAGATTTGAATAGACACATCTCCAAAGAAAAAATGCAAATGGCTAAAAAGCACATGAAAAGATGCTCAACATCACTAGCTATTAGGGAAATGCAATGAGCAGTTGAAATACAGGGGCTTCTTTGGGAGTTGGAGGTTGTCC
>JAKSZT010054267.1:7114059-7135954 GCA_026826555.1 Tolypeutes matacus | reverse complement strand
ACTGTGGGAGATGTTTGTGTGGGATGTGGTGGGAGGTGTGGGAGGTGGGCAACATGGGAATCCCAGTGGGTTCCGTGTAATATTTTAGGTAATCTAAGCACCTCTTAAAATATATGTATATATATATATATAAATAACATTTTTGTAAGCAAATACACATATATGCATATATATTTATATATCATTTTGCAAATGTTAGTATGTGTTGTGAGAATTTTGATTTTTACCCATAATAAAAATAAAAATAAAAATAAATAAAAAAAAATATTAAAAAAAAAAAAAAAGAATTCACTGGTCTTACCATGTTCCTTATCATCCTGACGCAGCTGGACTGCTAGAACAATTCAGTGGCCTTTTGAAGACTCATTTATTGTTCCAACTATGTGACTGTTCCTTGCAGGGCTAGGGCAATGTTCTCCAGAAGGCTGTGTATTCTCTTAATCAGCCTCCCCACTATTGGGCTGTTTCTCCCATAACCAGGATTCATGGGTCCAGGAATTGAGATGTAGAAATGGGAGTGGCACCACTCACTCCTAACCGTAGTGTTCCACTAGGAATTTTTTTGCTTTTTTATCCCTTCATCCTTAAGCTGTGTTGGTCTACACGTCTTAGGTCCAAAAGTAGGAGTGCTTATACCAGGGAACACAACAATGATTTTATTGATCAGGAAGTTAAGACTACCCCCTGGCCACACTGGGGTCCTCACAATCAACAGACAAAGAAGTGGTTAGCTATACTGGATGGGGGGATTGATCATGCACAATGGAGGGAAAGAAAAGTTTACCTGGAATGCAGGAGATCCCCTAGCGTGTCTCTCAGTACTACTATACCTTATGATTAAAGTCAATGGAAAAATTGCAAAAACCCAATCCAGGCATGACTAATAATGTCCCAGACTCTTCAGAAATGAAATTTTTGTTCACACCACCAGGCAAAGAACTGCTGCCAGCTGAGGTATTTTCTGACGGTAATGTGAGCATGGAATGGGTAGTTTTAAGTATGGACTTAGACCATTGACTAATAACAGGGAATGAGAATATAGTGGTCATGAATATTTCTTACTCCTTTTGTTATGAGTACATTTGTATATGTAAATAAAATGAATATCTTGTTTTCTTCTCTAAACTTTCACCTTATCATATGACATAAGTTGTATTAATTTCAGGGCATAATATTTAATGATATCATGTCGAAGAGTGAACATTACCCAAGGATTTGAACCATATTCTCGAGGGATTCAGTGCATTTCTGGTTTAATATATATATTATTGTTTTTATTTTGAGACTAAGTATGGTTTAAGGTGTTGTGTATGGCTGCCAAGTTGACAAGGGGTGGACTGTAATGGTTAGGCTAATGTATCATCTCAGCCAGTTAATGTTGTCCATTTGTTTGGTCAAGCAAGCACTGGACTAATTGAAATACAAGGGCATTTCATGGACTTTAATCATCAATGAGTTGATTGCTTAGATGTCTGATTACACCTACAATTAACTGGGGATATTGCTAGGGCTTGTGCTGATTGTAGAGATCATGAAGCAGAATACAAAATGTAGCCCCAACTATTGGGTGGTACTACATGGAGGAAAGGTTTTGTGTCAAGCTGCAGTCATTAAAGTATCTGTCCTGAAGGTGGCTGGAAATGTGAATTTGAAGGACAGAGGGGCATGATGCATTTCATCCTGTGCATTTTTGGAAATTGCTTCTGATGATGACAAAATCATGCCCAGATGGAGGATGGAGGAATAAAGTCATCATTGGTCTGGCCCTCTGTTTCAGTGTTTGCATGGAGGACTGTATGTGGGGACATGTGTGTCTTCAGGGGCACCAATTTGTAGGCATGCAAGGGCTTGCCTGATGTACATTATGGGAGCATGAGAGCCCATTCCTGTGTATCCATGCACATGTATGCATTGTGTTCCTGGTTGTGGTGTTAGGACAGCCTGTGGAAGGAGGTAGCCTGGACTCAGGTGATGGAAGATAGAGTCAAATCCACACACCAGGGACATGGAAGGTAGAGCCTGAAGGGGTGTGGACATGCCACTTGAACCTCTCTTGACCCTGTGTCTTCTCCAGGTAGGAAAAGTCACTCGTGGATCAACTCACAAAGCATAGTGGATGGGACAATGGTGTGTTCCTAAGGCCTATGGGCAGCAGTGTCCTTTTCAGACCACTTCTACTTTCACCTTTCTTAGCAGGGGCTTCCCACCATGGGAAAGACCAAGGAGGGGAAGGCACCACAGATTGTCAACAGGGAGCCTTCCAAAGAGACAGATACCCTCATTCTGAAAGGATGAACGACAAGTGACCCAGCTCTGTGCTCCATGAGGGCCACAAGTGTCCTATGGACAGAACTGAGGACAGACAGGGCCCTGGAATCAGTTTTGATGGAGAGATGGTCAGCAGGTTGGGTGAGGCAGGCACCTGGAGAAGGGACGTTTCACTACCTTGGGACTGTGAATGCAAGTGTGGGTGAAAGGGACAACTTCCCAGGGAATTAGCTTCTATCCACTTCTGGAAAAATCAAGGTTGAGAGTTTCCCTCACCCTCTGGTCTGTGGGTGCTTTCACAATGTCAAAGTTCAAGTCCATTACCCAACACTCACCCATCAATATGGATTAAGCCCTACCATGTGCTAGACATTCTAGAAGCCTCCTTGAACTGATCCAATAATCCAGTAGAGGTGAAAAAGAGGCCTGAGTAGGAGTAAAACAAATACACAAAGTATCTGTGCACATGAAAGGGAAGGAGAGTCTCCTTGAGCCCCTGAGGAGAGGGCTCAGGAGGCACAACATCAGGGTCCCTAAAAATAGTAGGGTGTTCTGAGGAGCTCATCCAAGGGGTGACAGGAATCCTGGTTAGAGGACAGATTTAAAAAAACAGATTCCAGGGTCCCAGTCCTAGACCTGCCACCTCCTGACTGCATGTTCTTTTGCAAATTACTTACCCTCTAAGTGCCTCAGGTTCATGAACTTCAAATACCATAGACCTCAGAGCATTTTCCTGAGAGTTAAGTGAGTTGACACAACTCAGCACTGGGAAGGGTGACCCTGCATGTCTTCAAAGCATCTTTTGCCAGGTTGCATGGTAATGGGGTGGGGGTGGGGGCTGGGGAATTTTGGAAGGTAAACTGTGGATGGATAGGCATCTCCTAACTTACCATGCTGCTCAAGGACTTTCAACCATGGTCCAGATGGTAGATGGAAGGCATCTGTGTCTGCAATTTCAGGGAGAGCCTGGATGGGACTCATCCTGAAGGCTCAATCCTTCCCAACTACCAACCTGGTGTAAAAAGAACAGAACCCAGGTTCACCAAATTGGAGATGAGCACAGGATATTTCTGGGGCACCTAATGATCAGGGTCATTGCTGGATCACCTGCCACCACTGATATCAGCTCAGGCCACAGCAAAGACACAGGATTGAGAAGACAAACTATAAGCCACTTAGAACAGAATATACAGGAAGCTCCTGTGGAATCTCATTAGAGGAAGATTTATTGATTATGGCATACAGAACCAAACAATGCAGGCAAAGATTAATAAATGTAAATGCATTAAAATTAAAAGTACCTGTATGGAGAATGGCTGTAGCTCAGTGGTTGATCATCTGCTTTGCACGTACAAGGTCCTGGGTTCAATCCTTGATTCCTGCTAAAAAATGTATCTGAAAAACAAAACAAACAAAGCCACCAACAAAATGTAGGGACAAGACACAGAAGGAAAAAATATTTTCAATGCTTATGTTGATTCCATCTTTAAAGAAACTTTGGATCACAGAAAGGTTACAACTGGTGTGGGAGAGGATCATTTGTGGGGAGTGTCAGGGATGGGGGATGCCTGGGCGGAAGTTCACCTAAACATAGATATAAGGTATATAAAATTGTTCAAATGTTCATGAGACATTTTCACAGTGGGTGAAGAATCACTCAATAAATGAGGGAATACTGAATTCCCATCCTGGAGAGCACTTCCCCATTCTCTAAGGGAGCAACAACAGTCCCCCAAGTGCAGGGGCAGTGTCTGGCAAAGGAGGATGATCCACTGATGGGCCCTTGTTATTGAAGACTAGCCTTATGAGTCTTTGCTCTTGAAATTGTAACTTAGCCTGTTGTTATGGCCACAGAGTGTGGCAATGCCTAAGCATTGCCTTCTGAGAGCCTCTTTGTTGCTCAAATGTGGCCCCTCTCTAAGCCAAACTCAGCATATGAATGCATTACCTTCCTCCCAGCATGGGACCTGACTCCTGGGACGAGCCTCCCTGGCACCGAGGGATTACTACCAAGTGCCAATTGGCAATGCAGTTGGAAAAAGACCTCGAATAAGAGGTGGAAAATGTAAAGACAAATGAGGTCTATGGCTAAGAGACTTCAAAGTGAGTTGGGAGGTCATCCCAGAGGTAACGTTTATGCACATCTCAGTAGGACCTCATAAACTTCCAAAGTGTATATCACCCCAAATAGTGGGGCTTCTGAGGGCTCTGGAGACATCCAGGTCCTATGTCAGGGCAGATAGCTCCCGAGTTTGGTGCCTTGCCAGTGGGCCCTATTTTGGAATTTATGCTCCTGATAGTGACAGAGTTGGACTCAAATACATTTTCCTGCACATGGTTCAACTGTCCCTTCTATTCAATCCTATACATGGTGCTGGAGTTTGTAGGTGTACATCTAGAGACTTGAGTCTTTGGGCTGTCCATGTGCCAGCTGGGCTCAGAATCTCAGTGGAGCTGCAACTCCTACTCTACAGCTCAATGGACTCTCTAAGGACACAAGGCAGGGAGATGATGATGATGGACAATGGCCATCCCAGGGAATGGAAAGAGTCTGCAGCTGTAGTCAGGATAATCCCATCCATCTTATCCATGGGATATAAGCCCCTTCTCAGTTGGAGGTGGAGTGGACATCATCATCCCAGACTCCTTAGGATTGGGAGAATAGCTATGGACTATTGTGGACTTACTGGTATATTATTATAGACATATTGTGATTCAAGCAATGGAAGAAATTACAACATCAATGTAGAGACAGTGGCCACTGGATGCTCTGGAGGCAGTGAGAGGGAAAAGCAGTTGTAAGACAGGGGCTTACTCAGGACATGGGAGTTGTCCTGAGTGACATTGCAATGACAGATATATGCCTGCTTATATCATCATGTAACATGCAGAACTGTGTGGGACAGAGTGCGGTCTACAATGTGAAATATGGTCCATGCTTAATAGCAAAACCCCAGGAGGTGTTTATCCATTGCAGGTGATATGCCACACTAATGAAGGATATTTATGTGGGAGGTTGTGGGAGGTGTGGGAGGTGGGGCATATATACATATTTTTTGTGTAACATTTATGTAATCTAAGTATCTTTAAAAAAATAATTTATTTAAAAAAATTACAGTTAGGACCAATGAGATTTTTTTTTTTTTTTTACATTTTATATCATTTTTATTAGAGAAGTTGTGAGCTTACAAGATAATCATGTGTTTTGTGCAGAATTCCCATATTTCACCCATTCATGAAAATGATATATTGTTGACCATTTGTTACAGATTATTAAAAAATGTTACCAGACTATTATCTCTATGATCCATAGTGTACGCTTGGTATAATTTTTTCTATACACCCACTATTATTAACACTATATCCATTTAAAGTCTTGTCTTACATTCCCCATTCTGTTATATGAAAACTAGTCATTTCACTTTAATACAGATCTACCTTTTCTTCTTTAACTTTAATTTCATTAAACAGAAATTACAGGTTTCATCTTAAAGATTTCATACATGTAATGCTAATTTATTTTTAGTATCCTATAAACCTATGGAGATTACACATGCACCAAATAAAATGGAAACCATTATAGTCTGTGCAAGAAATGTTCTTTTTCCTTCCTTCACAGGAGGCTAAAAACTCTCTTTTCTTTAATGAAATTCTAAAACTATGGATAACTTTAAAATCTAGTAGTCTAATAATCTAGTAGTCTACTGACTATTCTGGAATATGTTATAATTGTTTAATTTGTTTTATTTATACTTTACAAAAGATCTTACCATAAGTTTCAAGGACTTTTTTCCTTTACTTACTGAAATTTGAAAATTGGATTATTAATTATTCTCATTTTAAATCTGTTAATGGGTTTAAATTGAGGAATTACAGGACAAACTATGATTCTTAATTCCCCAGATTAGTAGATAAATTTACACTAAACATATTTTCCTATTTTGTCATACCTAGCCCTTCCACACAGCTCTTGCAAAGAGAAGGCTTGTCAAAGAGATTAGGAAAAACATTTTTCCCTTTCCTAAGAGTTTCTATATTCAGATTTCTATATGACCTTTCCATCCTGCTTAGCCTAGTTTGTGCTCCAAGAATATTAATTCGCATATACAAGTACATTTTTAAATTTTACCAATTGAATAGAGCTCCTTTAAGAATTTTCATTTGATAATTTGATATTTTCATCCTATTGTATGAAAATACATGCTGAAAAAATAGACACAAATGGAGTTAGATACAAAGAATTTATTAATGTTACTTATAATTTTCATTCTCTTACAAAAGAAGTTTACTTGTAAAATAACATTTAAAAGATCTCTTTGAAGTCTATTTCTGATTATTCTAATCTACACTGTGACCAGGAAGTTTTGCACACAGATTTCATTATTTTTATTTATTGGCTTATAACCAAATTTTTTCCAATGCTTTGAAATACAATCTATATCATTTTCCTTTACTTCAGACTTCTGCTTATTTTCTGTAGCAGCTTGATATTATTTATGAATTCAAAAAGAAATATATATGTTATGTTTGTAAACTGGTCTGTTCTGTGTGTGATACCCTTGATTATATTAGATTCAGCTGAGATGTCTTTGATTAAATTATATTAAAGTTGGGGCTTGATTTGACCATGTAATATGATGAGACACAGGGTTGAGTCCCTGACCCCTTGGTGGGCTATATAAATGGACACTCAGTCAAGAAGACACACAGAAGAAGACACAAGAGCTCTATAGATACAAGAAGAGAGAACTTAATTTTGATGCTGGAGCCCCGAGAGAGCTGAGCCATTTCCTTAAGAGTTTACAGCTGACCTCGTGAAGAGACCAGAGAAGCTGAGCCTGGAAAGAAACAAGACCTATGCCATCCTACTTATGAGATCAGAAGAAGCTGGGGCCATGGAGCCTTAAGAGGAAGAAGGAAGGCTGAATCCTCACAGAGTTTGGCAACCATATTTGGTGAGAAAGTACCTCTTACGGTACCTTGAGTAGGGCTCTTTAAGGCCTTGTAATTGTAAGCTTCTACCCCAAATAAATATCCTTTATTTGGGGTAGAAGATTTCTGGTACTTTGCATCAGCACCCCTTTGGCTGACAAAAACATTTCCCATTTTCACTTTGACAGGTCTTGGATGAGCAACACTATTTCCAGTATATACTCACTGAGGTCATTGAAGTCTCAGGGAAAGCTGGTTTTTCTCATGAATGGCTAGGGACATTTCTTTTGGCCTACTCTTGTAAAGGTCTTAGAAAGCAGCTGTGAGAGAGAGATCATTTTATCGCCACTGCCAGGGATGGAGTTTTGCTGTTGAACCAGATGTTAAGAGGCACATTAAGAAGCATGGACTGAAAATCAGGAATGGTTTCCTTGAAATAAAATATAGAGTCTTCTAAACATTTAGTAAACATTTGTGAAATCATGGAAAAATATCTCCTCTGAATTATTGATTTACCTGCACTTCATTTAAAATTAACATATTGTTTCAATCTAATATCCATTTCAGCTCATACTTATAAAATAAAGACTTTTCAACAGCTTTTAAAAAAAATAAAAATTAAAAAAATAAATAATAAAAAAAAAAAGCAGCATGGACTGATCTGTGCTTACAGGCAAACAGCTTCTGAGGCTTCAGAGGAAATGTATTAATAGGAATGTCAGGGCCTCCCAGCAGCTGTGTAAGGAACAAACCTTCAGGCCTGGCCCAGGGGCCTCACTAATAAAACAAAAGAGGGCACAGACAGGCTTTTTAATTAAAAAGCCTAGACTCGCATTATGTCTACAACAGAATACCATTAAGTCCACTCTAGTCCATAGCTCTTCCCCCAAACCTGAGGAGTTTGGGATGATGTCCACTCCACCTCCAAGCAAGAGGTGGCTTATATCCCATGCATATGGTGGATGGGATTATCCTGCCTGCAGCTGCAGGCTCTCTCTATTCCCTGGGATGGCCATTGTCCATCATCGTCTCCTCACCAGGTGACTTGGGTGAGTCCATTGAGCTGTAGAATAGGAGCTGCAGGGAAAAGCAGTTGTAATACAGGTGCTTTTTCAGGACTTGGGAATTATCCTGAGTAACATTACAATGACAGATATAGGGCATTTTACATCAGCATATAACATGCAGAACTGTGTGGGAAAGAGTGTGGTCTACAATGTGAATTATGGTCCATATTTAGTGGAAAAGCCCCAGGATGTGTATATCCATTGAAGATGATGTGCCATACTAATGAAAGATGTTTACGTGGGATGTTATGGGAGGTGTGAGAGGTGGGGAACATGGAAATCCCTGTAATTTTTTGTAACATTTATGTAATCTAAGCATCTTTTAAAACATATTTTTAAAAAATAAGCCTAGACTCACCAATCTTCATAGGGTGTCAGTGAGCATTACCTCTTTGTCTCCTGGCTAGCTTGCCAAATACGTTAGTGGAAAGCTCTGGTTTCTGGGCTTCTTGGTTCTTGGCTTTGTCACATAAAAAAATTTAAGGACACACCATAGGGTAGGCAAGAGAATAAAAAGTTTATTAAGAAACAAGAAAACTAGAAATAAGTACACAACACAAGATATGTATGTGAGTGTGCTGCAGGGTGAGATGATGCACACATGGTGCCCCAAAGTAGGCCTTTTTAAAGCCTTTCCTCCTCCCCTTTCCTAATGTTGTGGAAGAGGTCCCAATTGTTTGCTTTTCTGTTTGGTTGTCCCACCTGATAGCGCTTAGGGGGCCAACAGGAAGTCTTGTTGTTTGTAGTTATCTGGGGCTTCCCCTTGACCCCAGAAAAGTTCCAAATGGGACTTCATGCCCAGGGTCTAGGTTGGATATTTCTGGCTTTGTTTTGCATAGTAGTGGGTTTCCAGGTGAGTCTCATGGCCATGTTCTCTGCCAGGTCCCAGCTGCCTTTCCTCTTTCCCTATATTAACCTTTCTCACATGTGTTCTCTGTTCCCTGGGGACAAGACCCAATCACCTATGCTTAAGGCCACCTTGGGCATATTCTTGGCCTTTGCTCTCAAAAAACCATCTGACACTTTCAGCAACTCTGGGGTCCCTGTGCAAATGAAGGAGAAACAGCAAAGAACCCAGGAAACAGACACAAAGGCACATACCAGGATCCCATCAGTCATCTCACACAAGCTGGCAGGATTTTGATAGTAAGAGACCACAACAGTCTGTTTCCAATGGCTGCCACATATCCCGAAGCAGCTTTGGTTGATTCCAGACCCCAGACAAGTGCTTTACTCTCTGGGCCCCTCCCAGGCATGAGCTTCTGTCTCACCAGCCCCTCTTCATCAGCAACTCTCTTCCTTGCTTTCTGGACACCTACCCAATCAGAGTGCCCATGACCTCCACCCCATCTGGCTGTACCCCTTGGCTTCCTTCCCTTGGGGTGTGATGGCCCAGGGTGGCTGCAGGTCTGCTGTATCCTGGGATCTCTTCACAGGGATGAGAGGGGAGTGGACTGAGTGGCTTACTTTCATGGAACTTAGAATTGGCTGGGTGGAGACCAAAGAGAAACAAAGCAGGGATTCACTTTAGTCATTCAGTAAGTAGTTTGCACTGCCAGTACTGCAAATCTTAGGATATTTGTCATCTGTCAGAGCAATACTCTTGCATTTTCTTAGAAGAATGCATATGCATAAAATATTACGGGTGAAGAACTTAGGTTTGTTTCTTTCTACCCACTCATTACAAACAAGAGACTAATTCATAAACACTTACTATGGACTGGTCTTTGCTTACCCTGTGCTAGATGCAAATGTTCAAAATATTACTTTTTATTTGGCACTGGACAGCTAAATCATAAAATATCTTGATGCAGATCTTTTTGCCTTTATTTTGCTTGACATTCATAGAGTATCTTGGATTTGTGTATTCAGGCCTTCCATAAGATTTGGGATATTTTCTGTCATTGTTTCTTAAAGCATTTTTGGGGGGCCATTTATCTACCTCTGCTCCTTCTGGTACTCCTATTTTACATATATTGCCATACTTTATGGTGTTCCACAGGTTACTCAGACTCTGTTCATTTTTTTCCAATCTTTTTTCTGTTGCTCTGTATTATGGACAATTTCAATTGTTTTTTCTTTGAGTTCACTGATACTTTCTTCAATCCCCTCCATTCTGTTTTTGAAATTCAGTTCAATCTGCTTTTGCATTATTCAATTCAGTTATTGTACTGCTGAATTCTCAAATTTCTATTTTGCTCTTTGTAATTTCTATCATAGTACTGAAATTTTCATTTTGTTTTATATTGTTTTCTTGATTTCTTTAGTTTGTCTACAAATTTTCCTTTAGTTCATTCATGCTATTTAAGAGAGTTGTTCTAAGATCTTTGACTAGTAATTCAAGAGACTGTACTTCATTGGTAATATTTTTCCATTAAATTATTTTTCTTCTCTGTGCAATACTTTCCTTTCTTTTTGTATATCTTGTAAATTTGAGTTGAGAGCTGAATATTCTGAGTATCATGCTATGTTGGTTACTCTGGAAATCTATTTCACCCAGTCTTCAGTCCACAGCCTAAGAACAAGAAGGAAATAAAGTAAGGAAAAAAGAGTAAGAGATAAGAGGACAAAGAGAAAATAAAATATGCTAACAATCAGACAACAACACCAACACATTAAAGAAAAATATATGAAATGCACTGTTTCTACAAGTCTCTTGTTATGTGCTGGTAGAAAGATAAAGCTGTGCTTTCAAGGCCAAAACATAGGCCAGTGTCCCTGCCCATCTCTCAGGGATCTGACACAACCAAAACTATAAAGAAAAGAAAGGCAAACACTGGCTAAAGTATAAAATAAAGAAAAAGAGGTGCACTTGTTCTTTTTTTTTTTTTTTTTTTTTTTGGTGAATTTTTTTAAAGATACTTAGATTACATAAATTTCATACAAAAAATATAGGGATTCCCATATGCTCCACTCCCCACACCTCTCACACACTCACACATGAACATCCTTCCTTAGTGTGGCACATTCATTGCAATTAATAAATGCTTTTCTATTAGGCATGGACCATAGTTCACATTGTATTCTACACTCCCACACAGTTCTGCATGTTTTGTGATGATATAAAATGGCCTGTATCTGCCATTGCAACATCACCCAGGATGATTACCAAGTCCCAAAGGAGCCTCTGTATTACAACTGTTTTTCCCTCTTCCTGCTCCCAGAGTCTCCAGTGGTCACTGGAACCATATCATTGTTGTAATCTCTTCTATTGCTAGAATCACAATTTGTCTATAGTAGAATACAAGTAAGTCCACTCTAGTCCATAGCTCTTCCCCCAATCCTGAGGATTCTGGGATGGTGATATCCACTTCACCTCCAATTGAGAGGCTTATATCCCATGGTGAAGATGGATGGTACTATCCTGCCTGCAGCTGCAGACTCTCTCCCTTCCCTGGGATGGCTGTTGTCCATCATTATCTCCCTGCCAGTTGTCCTGGGTGAGGTCATTGAGCTGTAGAATAGGTGTTGCAACTCTGCCAAGGTTCCAGGCACAGCTAGCACATAGACAGCCCAAATACTTGAGTCCCTGAACATACACCTTCAAACTCCATCACCAAGTATAGGTTTAAATAGAAGGGACAGATGAGCCATGAGCAGGGAAGACATAATTGAGTCCAACCCTGTCATTCTTAGGACACAAAAGCAAAAGTAGGACCAACTGGAAAGGCACCAAACTCTGGAGCTATCCACCCTGATCATAGGAACCTGGGTGTCTCCAGAATCCTCAGGACCCAAATAATTGGGTAATATCAACTTTGGAATTCTATGAGATCCTGCTGAGATGTGCATAAGCATTACCTCTGAGATGACCTCACGACTCACTTTGAAGTCTCTTAGCCATATGAACTCATTTGTCTTTACCTTTACCCCTTTTATTTGAGGTCTTTTTCCAGTCACATCACCAGTTGGCACTTGGTAGTAATTCCTCTGTGCCAAGGAGGTTTATCCTGGGAGTCATGTCCCATGCTGGGAGGAAGGTAATGCATTTATATGCTGAGTTTGGCTTAGAGAGAGGCCACATCTGAGCAACAGGGAGGTTATCAGGAGGCAACCCTTAGGCACCCCATAACAATAGGCTAAGTTTCAATATCAAGAGCAAAGGCCCATAAGCCTAGTTGTCAATATCAAAGGCCCATCCGTGGATCATCCTTCTCCAGTCACTGCCTCTGCACTTCGGGGACTGTTGTTGCTACCTTAGAGAATGTGGCAGAGCTCTCCAGGATGGGAATTCAGTATTCTCTCAGTTATTGTGTGAGTCTCCACCCACTGTGACAATGTCCCACGAATATTTGGACATTTTTACATACTTTATATGTTTGCTCAGGTGAACTTCCTCCCAATCATCCCCAATCACTGACACCCCACACCAATGACCATCCCCCACCCCAGTTTTAACCCTTCTGTGATCCAAAGCCTCTTCAAAAATAAATCCATTAAAATAGCCAAATACATTTGATAGGAAAATGCAACAATAGTGACTTACAGTATGGTTTACATTTTAGACCATACACTTTTATAAATTTTGATATTTACCATGCAATGGGTCCATGATTGTAAGATCATATAGAACACTTCCACTGCCCACTAAATAACCCCTGTTCAATCTATTCTATTCCTCCTCCCCCTTCCCTCATGGCCCATGGCAAACCCCTGGCTTCACTCCTTGGATGATATAACTCATAGTAACATGTAACAAGACTGAGGTCTTGACACACTGGTCTGTCCTCTCCTACTAGGAACAGCCCATGCTCTTGAGAGACACCTGCTTGTCTATTTGTGAACAAATTGGTCTTCCTGTTGGGAGTCCAATTCCTTCCTGCTCATTATTTGGGTTTTCACCCACAGATACAACACATTATGACAGAATGATCACTCACACCCTCCCTAGAAGTCTGCTCCATGTGTGCCCTTTCCCAAATGCCCCTATCCAACACCCTAAGCCAGTAACCCTTCCTTGTTATATTGCCATAAGAGCATTCCCAACTTTGTACTTTCAACCACATACTGGCAAATCCCCAGTGTTCACTTGGTCCCTCTCCCCACCCTCCCCTTGTACCGTGGACCTTCCAACACACCCTAGCCAATCTACCCACCTGTCAACCCTGCACCACCCAACCCAATAATATCATGACCATCCTGTCATATCCCTTCAATACAAAACTACACACTTTCACCCTACCGTAGATTACATCCGTATGGGTGTTGGCTCACAACCTCTTTCTCCCTTTCTATTTCTTGTAAACCTATCTTCCAGACAATAGCTCTCTGAGTCTGTTCAGTTTGCTTATTTCATATCATGGAGGTCATGTACTGGTCATCCTTCAATACCTGACTTGCTTTACTCAACATGAGGTCTTCAAGATTCATCCATGTTACCCCATGTGTTAGCACTTTATTCATTCTTACAGCTGAGTAATATTCCATTGTATGTGTGTACCACATTTTGTTTATCCATTCATCTGTTGATGGGCACCTGGGTTGATTCCAAATTTTGGCAATAGTGAATAATGCCACTATGAATATTGGTGTGCATATATCTCTTCTTGTATTTGTTTTCAATTCTTCTGGGTATATACCCAGCAGTGGAATTCCCAGATCATATTGATGTCCTATAGTTAGTTTTTTGAGGAACTGCCAAACTGTCCTCCACAGTGGCTGGACCATTCTACATTTCCACCAGCAGTGGATGAGGGTTCCCATTCCTCCACATCACCTCCAACATTTATAGTCCACTCTTTTTAATAGCTGCTATTCTAATGAGTATAAGATGGTATCTCGTAGTTTTGATTTGCATTTTGCTAATAGCTAGTGATGTTGAGCATCTTTTCATGTACTTTTTAGCCATTTATATTTTCCTTTGAGAAGTGTCTTTCAGGTCACTTGCTCATTTTTTAAATAGCTTGTTCGTCTTTTTATTTTTGAGGTGTAGGTTTTGTTTATATATGCAGGATATTAGGCTCCTATCAGATACATGTTTGCCAAATATTTTCTCCCACTGGGTAAATTGCCTTTTTACTTTCTCGATAACATACTTTGAAGTGCAAACATATTTCATTTTGTGGAAATCCCATTTTTCTATTTTTTCTTTTGCTGCTTGTGCTTTGGGTGTGAAGTTCATGAAACTATTTCCTATTACAAAGTCACATAGATGCTTCCTTATATTATCTTCCAAGTTCTTTATGACCTTGGTTCTTATATTTAGATCTTTGATCCTTCTTCAGTTGATTTTTTTAATAAGGTATGAGATGGTGTTCCTCTCTCACTTTGTTGGATATGGATATCCAGTTCTCCAAGCATTATTTGTTGAAGAGGCCATTCTCTCCCAGTTGAGTGGGTTTGATGGCCTTGTTCAATATCAGATGACTCTATCAATGAGGATGTATATCAGAATTCTCAATTTGGTTCCATTGGTCGATATGTCTATCCTTGTGCCAATACCATGCAGTTTTTTTTCTGTTTCTTTGTTTGCTTTTTTTGTGGTTGCTTTTTGTTGTTGCTTTTCTTTCTTTTTTCTTTTTTTCTTTTTTTTAATTTATTTATTTTTTATTGTGGGTAAAAATAAAAAAATTCACAATACATACCACTATTTGTAAAATGATATATAAATATATATGCATATATGTGCACTTGCTTACAAAATTGTTATTTATATATATATATATAAATATATTTTAAGAGGTGCTTAGATTACCTAAAATATTACACGGAACCCACTGAGATTCCCATGTTGCCCACCTCCCACACCTCCCACCACATCCCACACAAACAACTCCCACAAGTGTGGCCCACCACCCTCAATGGAGGTCATCCCAGAGGTAACTCTTAGGCACACCTCAGTGGGAGCTCATAGAACATCTAAGTGCCTATCACCCCACACAGAGGGGCTCCTGAGAGCTCTGGAGACACCCAGGTCCTATATAAAGGGGGATAGCCCCAGAAACTGATGCCTTATCAGTGGGATCTATTTTGGAATCTGTGCTCCTGAGAGTGACAGAATTGAACTCAAATAAGTCCTCCCTGCACATGGTTCATCAGTCCCTTCTATTCAAACCTATATGTGATGCTGAAGTTTTTAGGTATACTTCCAGAGACTGGAGCCTCTGGCCTACCTATGTGCCAGCTGTGTGTGGAATCTCGGTGGAGCTGCAACTCCTACCCTACAACTCAATGAACTCATCCAAGTCACCTGGCGAGGAGACAAAGATGGGCAACGGCCATCCCAGGGAATGGAGAGGGCCTGCATCTGCAGGCAGGATCATCCCACCCACCATATCCATGGAATATAAGCCCTCTCTCACTTGGAGGTGGAGTGGACATCACCATCCCAGTCCCCTCAGGATTGGGGGAAGAACTATGGACTAGAGTGGACTTGATGGTATTCTGTTGTACACATATGGTGATTATAGCAATGGAAGAAATTATAACAATGAGGTGGAGCCAGTGGCCACTTGACACTTTTGGGGCAGGGAGGGGACGAGCAGTTGAAATACAGGGGCTTCTTTGGGATTTGGAGGAAGATAAGTTTAAATATAAGAGATAAAATACATGGAAACTTAAAAAAAACAGTAGAAATAAAATAAAATTAAAGTGTTGGAATATTCAAAAATTGGGGAAAAAAAAATAAATAAATAAAACATTTTACAATTTTTCCTTTTAACACTACATTATTGGGTGTCCAGTCTGTACTGTGGCACCTGCCCCATCTCACTCCCCAGTGCCTTCCAAATTTTCATTTGATTTTCAAATTTTAGGTCACAGCAAAGTCACACACAGAATGTTAGAGATTCCCATATATCCAACCTCCTTTCTCTTTCCTCACCCCATATTAAAACCTTTTTTATGTGGATGGTAGCATTGTTATAACTGTTATACAGATAGTGAAGCTTAGCTACTAAACATTGTCAATGATTTAAAGTATAGTTTACAATTTAGATGGTAGAGTTTAATAATTTTTGATGATATTTACCATGTCCTGTGTCCATTACTGTAAGGTAATGAAAAACATTTCGCATGACGACTGAATACTCCCTGTTTGGTCTTTTCTGTTCCTTACTCCTCATCCCCCTGGGGCATATGACACTCTCCTGTCTTGATTCATGGGATGACAAGATTCATTGTTAAATGCAACAAGCAGTCTTGACATGCTGATTATCCTCTCCTATTAGGATCCACCCCTGTGCCGAAGAGACACCCACCTGTCTGTTTCTGGGTGAATCAGTCTTTCCGAAGATGGGGGTCCATCTCCTTCCCACTCACTGTGTGGGTCTCCACTACCCAACACAACTCATTATGACAGGATGAACACTCACACACTCCCCAGAAGCCTACTCCAGATGCACCCTTTCCTGAATGCCTCCCCAACCTACACCGTAAACCAGTAACACTAATTTGTCATACTGACATAAGAGCTTTCCCACCCCTGCACTTTCAGCATCATACCCAAAAATCCCATGTTCACCTAGTCCCCCTCCCAAATCTCCCCCCTGTATCCTGGGTATTTTAACCTGCCCTTCCTAATCTACCCAACTGTCAACCCTGCCCCACCAAACCCATTAATATCACTACCCACCTGTTCTATCCTTCAATATACAACTATACTCTATAAATTTACCATAGATTATGTCCATATGGGTGAAGGCTCACAACCTTCTCTTCTCTTTCTCTCCCTTGTTAATCTATCTTTCAAACAATGGTTCTCAGAGACTGCTCACTTTCCGCAGTTCAAACCAATGAGGTCATATACTGTTCATCCTTCAATGCCTGACTTGCTTCACTCAATATAAGGTCGTCAAGATTCATCCATGTTATTCCGTGTGTTAGCACTTTCTTCTTTCTTACAGCTGAGTTAAATTCCATTGTATGTATATACCACTTTTTGTTTATCCATTCATCTGTTGATGGTTACCAAGGCTGATTCCAACTTTTGGCAATTGTGAACAATGCCACTATGAACATTGGTGTGCATATATCTGTTCATGTCTTTGCTTTCGATTCTTCTGGGTATATACCCAGCAGTGGAATCACTTGATTATACACAAGATGTATTGTTAGTTTTCTGAGGAACTGCCAAACTGTCCTCGACAGTGGCTGAAACATTCCACAATCCCACCAGCAGTGGATTAGGGTTACTATTCCTCCACATCCTCTCCAAAACTTATAGTCTGCTGTTTTTTTAATAACTGCCATTCTGATGGGTGTAAGATGGTATCTCATTGTAGTTTTGATTTGCAATTCCCTAATAGCTAGCGATGTCAAGCATTTTTTCAAGTGGTTTTTATTTTTTTTATTTTTTTTATTATGGGTAAAAATCAAAATTCTCACAATATATACAAATATTTGAAAATGATATATAAATATATATACATATATGTGTATTTGCTTACAAAAATGTTATTTATATATATATATATATATATACATATATTTTAAGAGGTGCTTAGATTACCCAAAATATTACACGGAACCCACTGGGATTCCCATGTTGCCCACCTCCCACACCTCCCACCACATCCCACACAAACCGCCCTCAATGAACTTACACATCCTGGAGCCTTGCCACCAACCATAGACCACAGTTCACACTGTAGACCACACTCTCTCCCACTCAGTTCTGAGTGGTGAGTACTGATTTAAAATGGCCTACATCTGTTGCCACAACAGTACTCAGGACAACCTCCAACTCCCAAAGAAGCCACTGTATTTCAACTGTTCGTCCCCTCCATACCCCAAAAGTGTCATGTGGCCACTGGCTCCACCTCATTGTTATAATTTCTTGCATTGCTAGAATCACCATATGTGAACAAGAGAATACCATCAAGTCCACTCTAGTCCATAGTTCTTCACCCAATCCTGAGGGGACTGGGATGGTGATGTCCATTCCAACTCCAAGTGAGAGAGGGCTTATATCCCATGGATATGGTGGGTGGGATGCAGATGCAGGCCCTTTCCATTCCCTGGGATGGCCATTTCTCATCGTTGTCTCCTCACCAGGTGACTTGGATGAGTCCACTGAGCTGTAGGGTAGGAGTTGCAACTCCACCGAGATTTCATGCACACCTGGCACATAGGTAGGCGGGAGCCTCCAGTCTCTGGAAGTATACCTAAAAACTCCAGCATCGCATATAGGTTTGAATAGAAGGGACTGGTGAACCATGTGCAGGGAGGACTTATTTGAGTCTAATTCTGTCACTCTCAGGAGCACAGATTCCAAAATAGAAACCACTGATAAGGCATCAGTCTCTAGGGCTATCCCCCCTTATATAGGACCAGGGTGTCTCTGGAGCTCTCAGGAACCCCACTGAGTGGGGTGATAGGCACTTAGATGTTCTATGAGCTCCAACTGAGGTGTGCGTAAGAGTTACCTCTGGGATGACCTCCCGACTCTCTTTGAAGTCTCTTAGCCACTTGAACTCATTTGTCTTTACCATTTCCCCCTTTTATTCAAGGTCTTTTTCCAGTTGTGTTGCCAGTTGGCACTTGGGAAAAGTTTTCAATTAACAATAATCGTGCCTCGGATAAACCTCATTGGCTACGATACTGCCACTGCGCAAAGCTGCCAGGTGGCACTTGGTATTAATCCCTCGTTGCCAGGGAGGCTCATCCCCGGGAGTCATGTCCCACGTTGGGGGGAAGGTAATGCAATCATATGCTGAGTTTGGCTTAGAGAGAGGCCACATTTGAGCAACAAGGAGGCTCTCAAGTGGCAACCCTTAGGCACCCCACAACTGCAGGCTAAGCCTCATTTACAAGAGCAAAGACTCACAAGGGTAGTCATTAAAAAAAAAAAAAATCAGTGGGTCATCCTATTATGACTGGCACTGTCCCTACACTCAGAGGACTATTGTTGCTCCCTTGGAGACTGTGGCAGAGCTCTCCAGGCTAGGAATTCAGATTCCCTCACTTATTGTGTGATTATCCACCCATCGTGACCATGCCCCATCCCCCGATCCTTTGAATGATTTTGTATATCTTTCATGTATATTCGGATGAACCAATCCCCACGAAACCACCCCCGCAGACACCCCCCCCAATAATCCCCCACAGTACCCATTGTAACCCTTCTGTGATCCAAATCCTCCATGAACATTTAGTCCATAAAATAATCAAATACACTTACTAGGAAAAAGAAACAAGTGTGATAAGCGTACATGCAAGAGACAAACATAAGTAAACTCAGGGGAAAAAAAAAAAAAACGAGAGAAGAAAAAAAACAAATAATCAAACAAAGAACAAACAAAATAAAATATAATTAGTGGATTGGGACATTCAAAAAATGGGCAAAAAAGCAAAGGAAATGCCTTTAAATATATATATATATATATATTCATTTTTTTTTCTGTTCTCTTTTCTTTTTTCCCTTGTTTCCTTTCCTTTATCACTGTGTTATCGGATGTCTGGTGTGCCATGACACCTTCCTCCTCTCAATCCCCATTTTATCCCATTTTTTCATTTAATTTTCAAAGAAGTTTTAGGTCACAGCAAAGTCACGTACAGAGTGCCGGAGACTCCCAGATACCAAACCACCACCCCTACCCCACCCCATAATAACTCCCCCCCCCTTTTTTTTGGTTGTTAGCATTGTTATAACTGTTATGCAGATAGCAAAATATAGCAACTAAACATTGATAGTGATTTACAGTATAGTTTACAATTTAGATGATACAGTTTAATAATTTTGATGATATTTACAATGTCCTGTGTCCATTACTGTAAGGTAATGAAAAACCTTCCCCATGACCACCAAACAACCCATTAGATCTTGACTGTTCCCTTCTCCCCAGCCCCCCAGGGCCCATGATACCCCCCTCTCCCAACCCATGGAATGTCAAGATTCACAGTTACATGTCCTGGGATTTGAACCAGCCCTTCCTAATCCACCCACCCCCCAGTGCTGCACTACCAAACCCAGGAACACCACCACTCATCTGCACCATCCCCCAATATGCAACCACACTCTATCCCTTTACCATAGATTATGTCTGTGGTTTTTTAGCCATTTGTATTTCTTCCTTGGAGAAGTGTCTTTTCAGGTCACTTGCCCATTTTTTAGATGGGTTGTTTGTCTTTTTGTTTTTGAAGTGTAGGATTTCTTTATATATGCAGGATATTAGGCTCCTATTATATATATGGCTGCCAAATATTTCTTCCCATTGGATAGTCTGCCTTTTTATTTTCTTTTTTTTTTTTTTTTTTATTATGGGTAAAAATCAAAATTCTCACAATACATACAAACATTTGTAAAATGATATATAAATATATATGCATATATGTGTATTTGCTTACAAAAATGTTATTTTTTATATATATATATACATATATTTTAAGAGGTGCTTAGATTACCTAAAATATTATATGGAACCCACTCGGTTAATAACATCCTTTGAGGTGCAGAAGTTTGTAATTTTGAGGAGATCCCATTTATCTATTTTTTCTCTTGCTGGTCATGCTTTGGGTGTGAAGTTAATGAAATCATTTCCTATTACAAGGTCCTGTAGATGCTTCCCTACATTATCTTCCAAGGTCTTTAAGGTTTTGGCTCTTATATTTATATCTTTGAACCATCTTGACTTTATTTTTGTATAAGGTGTGAGATGGTATTCCTCTCTCATTCTTTTGGATATGGTTATCCAGTTCTCCAAGCACCACTTGTTAAAGAGGCCCTTCTCTCCCAACTGAATGGGCTGGGTGGCTTTGTTGAATATCAGATGACTGTATATGAGTGGATCTATATCAGAACTCTCTATCCAGTTCCATTGGTCAGTATTTCTATCCTTGTGCAAGACCATGCCGTTTTGAGCACTGTAGCTTTGTAGCATGTTAAAGTCAGGTAATGTGATAGCTCCAACTTCATTTTTCTTTTCCAATATGTCTTTGGCAATTCGGGGCCTCTTTTCTTTCTAGGTTTTCCAGTTCCTTAAAAAATACAAGGTTGATTTTCATAGGGATTGCATTAAATCTGTAGATTAGTTTGGGTAGGATAGACATCTTGATCATGTTTAGTCTTCCTATCCATGAACAGGGAATATTCATCCATTTATTTAAGTCTTCTTTGATTTCCTTTAACAGTGTTGTGTAGTTTTCTGTATATAAGTCCTTTACATCTTTAGTTAAATTTATTCCTAGGTATTTGATTCTTTCAGTTACTATTGTACATGGTATTTTTTTCTTGAATTCCTCCTCGTCCCCTCCCTGCCCCAAAAGTGTCAAGGGGCCACTGGCTCCACCTCATTGTTATAATTTCTTCCATTGCTAGAATCACCATATGTGTACAACAGAATACCATCAAGTCCACTCTAGTCCATAGTTCTTCCCCCAATCCTGAGGGGACTGGGATGGTGATGTCCACTCCACCTCCAAGTGAGAGAGGGCTTATATCCCATGGATATGGTGGGTGGGATGATCCTGCCTGCAGATGCAGGCCCTCTCCATTCCCTGGGATGGCCATTGCCCATCGTTGTCTCCTCACCAGGTGACTTGGATGAGTCCATTGAGCTGTAGGGTAGGAGTTGCAGCTCCACTGAGATTCCACGCACACCTGGCACACAGGTAGGCCAGAGGCTCCAGTCTCTGGAAGTATACCTAAAAACTTCTGCATCACATATAGGTTTGAATAGAAGGGACTGATG
>JAKSZT010054267.1:7089513-7109059 GCA_026826555.1 Tolypeutes matacus | reverse complement strand
TTTCCAATCTGGATGCCTTTTATGTCCTTTTCTTGTCTCAGTGCTCAAGCAAGTACTTCTAAGACAATGTTAAATAGGAGTGGTGATAGTGGGCATCCTTGTCTTGTTCCCAATCTCACAGGGAAGGCTTTTAGGATTTCACCATTGAAGATGATGTTATTTTTGGTTTTTTCATATATACCCTTTAACATTTTCAGAAAGTTTCCTTCTATTCCTATCTTTTGCAGTGTTTTTATCATAAAAGGGTGCTGTATTTTGTCAAATGGTTTTTCTGCATCTATAGAGATGATCATGTGATTTTTTTCTTTCAATCTGTTTATGTGGTGTATTACATTGATTGATTTTCTTATATTGAACCATCCTTGCATACCCAGGATGAAAAAAACCACTTGGTCATGGTGTATAATCCTTTTGATATGTTGTTGAATGCAATTAGCAAGTCTTTTGTTGAGGATTTTAGCATTTAGGTTCATTAGAGAAAATTGAATTGAAATTTTCCTTTCTTGTGGTATTTTTGGTTTTGTTATTAGGGTAATGTTGGCATTATAGAATGAGTTAGTCGATATTACTTCTACTTCTATTTTTTGGAAGAGCTTCAGCAGAATTGGTGTTAACTCTTTCTGGAATGTTTGGTAAAATTCAGCTGTGAAGCCATCTGGTCCTGGGATCTTCTTAGTTGGGAGGTTTTTAATGACTGAGTCTATCTCTTTACTTGTAATTGAACTGTTGAGTTCATCAATTAATTCTTTCATCAATGTAGGCTGCTTGTGAGTTTCTAGAGATTTGTCCATTTCCTCTAAATTTTCATTCTTGTTGTCATATAATTTTTCAAATTATCCTCTTATGATACTCTTTATTTCTGTGAGGTCAGTGGTGATATCCCCTTTGTCATTTCTTCTTTTGTATATTTGCATCTGCTCTCTTTTTTTCTTTGTTAGCCTAGCTAAGGGTTTGTCAATTTTATTGATCTTCTCAATGAATCAGCTTTTGGTTTTATTTTTTCTAGTGCTTTCTTAGTTTCTATTTCATTTGTTTCTGCTCTAATCTTTGTTATTTCCTTCTTCCTACTTCCTTTGGGGTTAGTTTGTTGTTGTTTTTTCATTTCCTCCAAGTGTACATTTAGGTCTTCAATTTTAGTTCTTTCTTCTTTTTTAATACATGCATTTATGACTATGAACTTCCCTCTCAAGACAGCTTTTGCTGCATCCCATAGGTTTTGATATGTTGTGTTGTCATTTTTATTAGTTTCAAGGTATTTACTGATTTCTTTTGAGATTTCCTCCTTGACCCACTGTTTGTCTAAAAGTGTGATGTTTAACTTACATATCTTTGTGCCTAATCTGATTCTCTGGACCTTAGTGATTTCCAATTTCATTCCATTGTGGTCAGAGAAATTACTTTGTATAATCTCAATCTTTCTGAATTCATTGAGAGTTGTTCTGTGGCCTAGCATGTGGTCATTTTTGGAGTAAGATCCATGTTCACTCGAGAAGAATGTAAATCCTGCTGTATTTGGGTGTAGTGTTCTGTATATGTCTATTAAGTTCAGATCCTCTAATGTATTGTTCAGAGTCTTTGTTTCTTTATTGATTCTCTGTCTAGATATTCTGTCTAATGATGATAATGGTGTATTAAAGTGCCCCACTATAATTTTAGAGACGTTTATTTCTCCACTTAGTTTTTCCAGAGTTTGCCTCATGTACTTTGAAGCACCTCGATTAGGTGCATAAATGTTTATGATTTTTCTCTCTTCTTGAGAGATTACACCTTTTACTAATATATAGTTTCCATCTTTGTCTCTTACAATAGTTTTGAATTTAAAGTCTATTTTGTCTGATATTAGAACAGCTACTCCTGCCCTTTCTTAGCTATTTTTAGCTTGTAAAATTGTTTTCAAGCCATTCACTTTCAGCCTCCTTGAATCCCTGGGTCAAAGGTAGGTTTCTTGTAGACAGCATATAGATGGATGATATTTCCTTATCCATTCTGCTAATCTTTGTCTCTTGACTTGTGGGATTAATCCATTAACATTCAGTGTTATTACTTGCAATGAATTTCTTACTTCAGCTATACTTTCTTTGGTTTAATGCATGTCATATGTTGTTTTGTTTCTGTTTGTCTTTTTATTTGTTTTTAAACTCTCCTCCAATCTCTCTACCTTGTTTTTTCCTTTCACCTTGTAGAACTTCCTTTAGTATTTCTTGAAGTGCTGGTTTCTTATTGGCATACTCTCTTAATTTCTGTTTATCTGTGAATATTTTGAACTCTCCACCATTTTTGAATGCCAGTTTTGCTGGATAGAGATTTCGTGGCTGGAAGTTTTTTTTCTTTTAGTACTTTGACTATGTCATACCACTGTCTTCTCGCCTCCATGGTTTCAGATGAGAAATCAGCACTTAATCTTATTGTGTTACCCTTGTATGTGATGGTTATTTTTTCTCTTGCTGCCTTGAGTATTTTCTCTTTGTCTTGAGCATTGGACATTTTGACAAGCATATGTCTTGGATTTAGCCTGTTTGGATTTATACTGTTTGGGGTGCGCTGTGCTTCCTGGATCTGCACATCCATCTCTCTCAATAGGGTTGGGAAGTTTTCAGCCATTTTTTCCTTCTACACTCCTTCTGTTCCCTTTCCCTTCTTGTCTCCTTCTGGGTTGCCCATAATGCATATGTTTTTGCGTTTTGTGTTGTCAGTTAAATCCCTGAGTCCCTACTGGATCTTTTCTATTTCTTTGTCTATCTGTTCTACTATCTGCTTGATTTCAGATGTATTGTCTTCCACATCACTAATTCTTTCTTCTCCCTGTTCAAATCTGCTGTTACGTGAATCCAGCATCTTTTTTATTTCTTCCATTGTGCCATTGATCACCATCATATCTGTAATCTTTTTATGTATGTTTACAATTTCTTCAGTATGATCTCCCAGTGTCTTCTTAAAATCCTTAATATCTTCCTTCACTTCATTAAGTTGGTCCATCATATTTGTTTGGAAAGCTTTGATTAGTTGTTCAAAGTTCTGCATCTCTTCCTTGCTTTAGTTTGTTCATTGGGCTGGTCCATGTCTTCTTGTTTCTTAGTGTGGTTTTTAATTTTTTGTTGCCCTCTATTCATCATTTTATCTTGATGGGTTTATTCAGTTGACTAGTTTCTCTCTCTGCTCTAGAGTTTTATTTAGCTGGTGGTTCTGTGTGTGTGTTAAGTTTTCTCTTTGGCACTTTTTCTTCTTATTTTATTTCCTTGCTTCTTTCTATGTTCCCTTGAAGGCAAAAATTAGGGCTAGGGGAATCGAAAGATATGAGAAAGGAAGAAGGATAATAGTAATATTGGTAAAAGTTAGAAGAGGGGCTGTATAAGACTTAATGAAACAAATATTTAGCTAATGTAGGCAGTGTTGAGTAATAGGGAAAAAAAGTTGAACACCTACCATGGACTGCGAAACCAAATAGAGGAATATTTATATAATGATTTAGAAGATAGAATGATGAGGAGGGAGAGAAAGAGTAAAGAAAGGGTTGAAAGTAAAAAGTTAATATTAATAAAAAGAGAAGAAAACAGAATAGAAATTTACACCCTTAAATTATGGGCTAATGAAAAATCATGGTTTATAAGAACCACAACAGAAAGCAGAAGGCAGAAAGATGAGGGAAGCAAAAGAGATAGCTTGGGATAGAAAATCAATATAGACAGAGAATGGGAAATCACTGAAGAAGAAGCACAGCAAAGAGGAGACAAGCTAGCAGTACCTAATTAAAAAAAAATGAATGAATGAAAGAAGTAGGGGTGGAGGAACGAGGAAAGAAATGCAAGAGACAACAAATAAACAGAGAAAAATGAAACAACCACACAAGCAAGTAGTCAAACAAATCTAAGGAAAACATTGTCCCTTTTGGGCCCTTGTGGAACCTCTCAGCCTGCTTGTATTTATCACTCAATTGCCCTGCAAGCTTCTATCTGCAGGTTTTGAGGCAGATTTTAGTTATTAAAGTAAATTATAAAGAAAAATTCATTTTTTATTTTTTAAAGTGACTTTTTTTTTTTTTTTTGCCAAAATAAGAGACCCAAAATACGTCCTCTTCTAGAACACACCCTTCATTGAGTTGGCCCTAATTAGGCTCAAGGACACTAATCAAGCACTTCCCACTTCCTGGCTTCCCCAGGGAGACTGAAGCTCTGATGCTAGTCAGTGCTGAAGGAAAAAAATGCCTGACTCCGCCCCCTTCTGTAGACAAACCTGAGTATCACTGGGCTGTTTGGTAAAGCAAGCTTCCTCAGTGGATTCGCCTCTTCCCTCAGCCTGGTGTTGTTTCCAGCCAGCTTATCTGCTCCCCAAAACTATGAGGGGGTCTAGGCAGCCAAATCGACAGAAAAGAATCCCCCTTTCCACCTTCTGTCAGAATCCTCCCACTCTTGGAGGATGTTCTCTCTCACAGGTTTGCCCGCAGGGGCTTGTGTCGTTTCTCTGGGCAGCTCGGTAAGTCAACTTCCTCAGCAGATTCGCCACTCCCCTCAGCCTGGTCTTGCTTCAAGCCAGCTATTTTGTTCCCCAAATCTGCAAGGGGTTCCAGGCAGCAAAATCTACAGCAAGGAAAGCCTTCTCAACCCTCCACCAAAATCCTCCCACTTTCTGAGTATGCTCCCTCTCACCAGTTTGCAGATGGGAGTCTTGGGTCAAACCAGCATTTTTCCCTGAGGGTGGGGCTCAGCTGTCTGTGTTAACCACCACGGGCAGGGATAAAACTCACGTTTCTCCACAGAGCAATCCACGCCACTGAGCTGCCTGCAGATATATGTCCCAATCTTATCGCTCCGTGCACCCTCAGCACAGACCCTCGGACAGGACCCTTTCCCCAATCAGCCATCCTCAGAGAGCTAGTCAGTGAATGCCCTCCTAAACCGACACCTCTCCATCCATTTGCATTTTCTTTATCCTAATGAGGCTGAGTATTTTTATATATGTTTATTGAACAATTGGAATTTTTATTCCAATTCCTATTATAATAATTTACTCTTTTGCAAAATCATGTTACTTATATTTATATTATTGATTTGTAGGAGTTACACTTACTTGCATGTTGCTACTTCTTAAAATACTTTTGTCCATATAGAATTTTGTCACACAGAAGTTTAAAATACAGTATATTTTTCTTTATGAATTTGCTTTATGTGTTTTAAAATTTTTCTCTACCCTAACCTATGAATACATTCTGCTCTTTGCTCCTCCAACATATTTTTCTTTTTTGTCTGATACATTTGTTCTTTTCAACCATCTGGAATATATTTTTGAGACTAGTAAGACAGAGTTTCCTATTTTCTTCTTCCTCAGATGGAGATTGAAAGTCCTAATATCTGGAAAACCTGTTATTTCATATGATTTGAAATGTCAATTTAAACATATAATAAATCCCAGTATATTTAAGGGTATGTTTACTGACTGCCTTCAAGTCTATCAATTTGATTATTCTAACTATAATTTAAATGCCATAGTTTTATAGTATATTCAATATCTGCAAGGATATGTATACTTCTTCACTATTTTTAGAAAGTTAATTTGCCTATTTTGGATATTAACTATTTCTGAATTTTGGAATCAATTTTTAAAATTTCATGAAGTTTTGTTAGATATTTGATTTTAAATTATTCAATATATGGATTATTTTGAGTAAACTAAGAAATTTACTATATTGATTATTCCTAAACATATGGTAAAATTTACTTACTTTAACCTTTTATATCTTTTAGTAAAATTTAAGGAGGAGTTATCATTTTCAAGCATAGGGAGCATGACTCACAGTGAAAAGATATTTTTATTTTTTATTTTTAGAAAATTACACCATATTCAGGACCATTGCAATTGGACTTTTGATTATGTGGCAGTAAAACTTCCAGAGATTTTTCAATATATTAGACTAGAGGACATTAATTTGGAGTCCATGGATGAAATTCAAATAATAAATCCATGAACTCCCTAAAATCATTCTCATAGTCTTTATGTATACCAAATGTGCTTTTTAAAAAACAACTTCACAAGAAACCATGCAGAATAAAGGGCATTGTTCAATTGCTGTTGTAAATTTTCAGGAGTATGTGATTAATTTTAATCAGTTTGTAGGGTTTATTTTTTTAATAAAACTGAGCCTTGAGGTTAGCAGTTTTGTCACACATTCTGGATCAGGTAACTACTAATTGCCGAAAGGAAGTAAGAGATGTAGCATAATTTGTGCCAAATAAAGACTTCCTTTTTAAAAAGAACATTCCAGGACTTGGCCCCACAAGTATTTATTGAACCTTGTGAGGAAAGAAAGTGGTTCTATTCAAAGAGATAAAAGGTGGTGAGTTAGAGAAGTAAAGAATTATCTCTAGATGTAATTTGTCCCTCTAACGGTGCTGCCCTGAAAGGAAATGCCAGAAAGTGGACCATAGAATGAAAATGTTGAGAACTCTTGTATTACACTGGAAAGTGATCTGGGAAATAAGGTAAATTCCAGGAAGTCATCACAATACTTTAAGCCCATACAATGGAGGAAATCTTTTCCCTAAAGATATGCTTTTTGCTCTTTTTCTCCCTAAATTATTTTTAATTTTGTAAAAATGTTCTGAAGACTTTCTGAGATTTTCATCCAGCTGCCCAATACTTAAAATAATGAGTTTACTGAAGTCTAATGACATTACTGAATTTTCAAAATTTAGCACAGTGATGCTCACTGGTAAGTACTGTGAATACATAGCACCTTTTCTGCCCTTGAATAATAGATAATCATTGTTTTTTTATACATGCAAGTAATATAAAAACACTCTTACTGTAAATACTAACTTTACATCTCAAAATTGACCTAAAAAAGAATATTTCATTTAAGTGTTCACCTTGTTTTTCATGGTAAGTGTGAGACTTTGGAATTTTTAAAATTGCAATTCATTATTTGCATTATTTTTGTTATTATATGTTCACTTTAATGAACTATACCCAATGTGTTAGTGGAGATTGTATATATTTTTCCATTGCTGTATCCCTAACACCAAGTAGAGTGAGTCATAATAAAGAATCAACAAACGATAGTGTTAAAGATAAAGATAGTGGTTACCAGAAGTTCTGAGGGGTGGAGGAGGGAAGACTAGGTAGGGCTTTTTTTTTTTTTTTAGGACATTGGAATTGTTTTGTATAATATTTCAATGACAGTTACAGGCCATTAGACATTTTGTCAAAACCTATAAAATTGTACAGTGCAAAGGGTAAAACATAATGTAAACTATAGACCTTGGAGAGTGGCAATGAGTCAATGTTTGTTCATTGATCTTAACAAATGTACCACATTAATGTAAAAAGTTATTAACGGGAAAATGTGAGAGGGGGAGGGAGATGGGTATATGCAAATCCTCTATACTTTCTATGTAACTGTTTTGTAATCTAAAATTTTTAAAAAAATAAAATTTATTATATGAAAAAAAGAAGCCTGTGGAACTGTGGTTAGCAGGACTAATACGTGAACAGCCTTTTATGAGCTATATAACAAATGTATAATACTAGTACAGGGTGTTCATATTCAGGTGGGTTGGAGAAAAATACACCAAATTTAAGATATGCGTGATAGTTAATAGTAATATTTTGAAAATGTTCTTTCATAGTTTGTAACAAATATTTTCAATAATGCAAGGTGTTGGTGGTGAGGAGACAAATGGAGCCCCATATGATGAAATTCGTGTTTATTTTGTAAATTCAGAACTTTTACTATACACTTACTTTTTATGTATGTTCATGTATAAACGATACAATTCAATACAATTTCTTTTTAAATCAATCAATATATATGGATCAAATGACTGAATGACTTTGAAAATAAAGTAACAATTTCAAAAGTTCTACTGTTTCATGTTTATTAACCTCTTCCTCTAATCAATAACACAGTAGCAATGGAGGATGAAAACATCATAGATTTTATCCTCCTGGGCCTTTTTAGTGATGACAATTTGAAAGCTGCCTACTTTGTGCTGTTCTCACTTTGCTTTCTTGCAATTCTCTGGGAAACCTGCTCATTTCATTCACCATCAGGAACAGCCACCTCAGTGAGCAGCCCATGTGCTTTTTCCTCAGCTACCTGTCCTTCATGGACATCTGGTTCACCTCAACTATAGGTCTAAAACTGACCAAGGACTTACTGGCCCAGTGGAAGACTTTCTCCTACAACAGCTGCATGGCCCAGATGTTTTATGCCCACTTCTTTGGTGCCACTGAGATCTTCATCTTGGTGGTCATGGCTTACAACCACTATGCAGCCATCTGCAGATGCCTTCACTATATGATCATCATGAGCATACATGCGTGCTATGTCTTGGTGATGGCCTCAGTTACCAGAGCATTTATCCATTCACTCATACATGTATTGGTCATCATAGAACTTCCCTTCTGTGACCCCAATCAGATATATTACTCTTCAGCTAAAACTGCTAAAGCTGGCCTGCACTGATTCTATTCTTTTGGAATTTGCAATCATTAAACCACAGGGGTGATGTCCATTTTGATTTTTGCTGCTTTGGTAATTTCCTACGTCATAATTCTGTCCACCCTGAGGACCCCTTTCTTTGAAAGCCACCGCAAAGCCCTCTCCACCTGCAGCTCACACATCACCATGGTGCTAATGTTCTTCTTGCCCCTCATCTTAACCTATGTCCCCATGGCTGATTCCATCAGTGATGACAAGGTGTTTGCCCTATTTTATATCATGGTTGCCCCCATGTTCAAACACCTCATCTACACACTGAGAAACACAGACATGAAGAATGCCATGAGGAAAGTGTGATGCTGAGACAAGCTGTTTTAAGGGAAATGATGCCTCTCTTATCTGAGTCCTTGTCCCATCTCGTTCTTTTCATAGACTTGTGAATGTCAACATATTCAGCTGGGACAGAAAGGTGGTGTGCTGTTATCTACAGTTTCAAACCTCATAGAAGGAAGATCTGTCAGCCATTCTGTTACTTTACATCTCTGAGCCTGTGCAAAAAGGCAGTGGATCAGAAGATCTCATCCCTTCCATCTCTGACATTCTAGAGCTTATTTTGTCCTTCATGATTCCACATATAGACAATATTACTGCCCTTTTATCAGGGCAAACTTTAAGTACTACAGGGTTTGGAAGTTATGTTCTGCTTTTAGAAACATGTTGTGATTGAGATACTGTTCATGGATTGAGAGAGGTCTTAGGCACTTCCATCTTTTTGAGGATTCCATTATTACAACAACAAAAAAGCAAAGCCAGAAAACATTGCAAATATTATTGTACATTTTAAGTCTTTATATGGAAAAAAAAACTATGCCTCTAAAATAAGGCAATTCAATGCAAGTATTCTATTCACAGCATAATTATGGAAGTTATGAATATATGACTATATGAATATATTTTATTAATCCTTTTACCCTATCAGTGGTGTATTCCAGTAATTTGGATGGTGATCATCTTTCAATCCTGTAAATGTGCTTCTATGACTGCATTTATGACTTCATTTTAAAAAATACTTCATGAGTATGCAATTGATTCTCTTTGTAAATATGCAGCATGAAAAATTTCCCACCCTGTGAAAAGTCCTTAACTTAGAAGGCACATAGGTGAAGAATTTTCTGGGTATAATTTGTTAACCCTCACTGTCCATCATGCAAATAGTATCTTCTGAAGTTTTCTTACATGATTCAAACTATGCAAAACTGTTTCCCTTACACTCAAGGAGACCCACACTCTAATTAGGGAATATTACATTATTACTGTTATCCACACTCTTATTAGGGAGAAATAAAGAATATTGGACAAAGAAACTAGTGAGACTGACTGAAAACTGGGATATAGGCCAAGATCACCTTTGGTCCATGAAGTGTTTCCTTCATTTATGTGGGAAACTTCAAGCTGTGTGATCTGGGATGATATCTTCAATATCATCCAGTTTCATCCACTTCCACAACACGCATATGAAGGCTATAATTAAGGCTTAAAAAAATGGATGAAAGTTCACCAAGTTTGCAAATATGAATAGAACTGAACTGATATTCTATGATACTCATTCCTTTTGACCATGGCCTCCATTAAGGAAAATGAATAATATACTGTGTTAGTTAGCCAAAGGGGTGCTAATGCAAACTACCAGAAACTTGTTGGCTTTTATAAAGGGTATTTATTTGGGGTAGAAGCTTACAGTTACCAGGCCATAATGTGCAAGTTACTTCCCTCACCAAAGTATATTGCCACATGTTGGAGGAAAATGGCTTCCAACATCTGTGAGGGTTCAGGCTTCCTGGTTTCCTCTCTTCCGGGGGCTTGCTGCTCTCTGGGCTCAACTCCTCTGCTATCTCCACAAGGCCAGCTATAGACTCTCAGGTGAACAACTTGTTTCTCTTCCAGGGTCCTTTTCTATTTCCTCAAGACCAAGCTCATCTGTGTGCTTACTTCTTGGGCTTCAGCTCAAAAACTCCAAACTCACATCTATGCAGTTTGGTTTCTTTGTGTGTCCCTGCCCTCCAAGGGGGTGGGAATGCAATGTCCTATGGACATGGCCCAATCAAAGCCTATTTCATTATTTAATCAAGTAAAAGTAAAACATCTGAATCTAATACACTCCAGTATGCCTAGAATAAAAGATCAGTTTATAAGCATAATCCAATATTACTTTTTGAAATTCATCAATAATATCATTTATATTGGTATTTATACATATACATTTAATGTATTATTATCCCTTGTGCAACAGAAGGCCAAGTGTTCAGGTCAGGAGTATAAGAGCAGAAATTAGATGTAATGATGAACATGTCAGCAACAGTTTTTCCCTTCACAAAATTCCACATGTGTACTGTTTGAAAAATTAGGGAACTTAGAATCTTAAGGGGAAATACATAAATGATGAAATATATTTAAAATGACTCAAGACAGATAATAGTGGAGCAAGTCAAAGTCTGATTTTGATGTGAGTCTAGTGGTGATTACATCCTGGAATGATTATCTAATTTAAAAAGTTGAATATTTATGGAGATGTCTAGACCTGGATGGGCAAGTGTTAAATTTTGCTGTTTAAGAAGCCTGTCATTTTGGTCCCCACTAAAAAAGTTAGTAGCATTTTAAGTCTCTTGGTAAATGGGCTGGAATAGCACACCCAAATGAGGAATGTATTGCCTCTTTTTAAATCCAAAGAGAGCAACTAGCTGCAGTGCCTTTTTTATGGTTGTTAGAGTGGCCAGATACAACAGCTTATCATTCACTTAGAAGGTTTCTCAACTTGCCCCAAAACATTGGGCACTTATAAATTTCACCAAGGTGGAAGGCCCCTGAACTTTGTTGGATTTATTTCCCACACTCTGGATGTTGAACATCATGCTCACTCAAAGTTTTCTTCTGTGTTTCTTTCACTTACTTGCAACAGATGAAGAGGTTTTCTTAAAATATTGCTCTGTTAAGAATTTCCATCACATTTTTTTTTTACTAATTTTAAGATGATAGAGTTTTTCTCCTTAAATGTATGAATCTCTAATGGAGAAGCATATATTCTTAGCATATACTGGTCATAAAGTGTTACGTGTTTGTCATGATTTGCTGAAGTCATTTTGCTAACATTGTGTTTAGCATTCCTATTTATATTTATGACTGAGACTGAGTCATAATTCCCTTTCTCAGTTTTTAAAAAATTTATTGAAGTGTATCACTCATACATGAACATACATAAAAAATAAATGTATAGCAATAATTATGAACTTGCAAAACAAACATACATAACATCATACAGGGCTCACATACATCACCCTACCACCAATACCTTGCAATGTTGTTAAACATTTTTAACTAATAATTAAATAGCATCTTCAAAATATTACTACTAACCAATGTATTTTCCCCCAACCCTCCCTATTATTATTTTTTATATCATTTACGCATGAACATACATAAACAATAAGTGTGTAGTAAAAGTTGTGAACTTACAATGTAAACATTCATAACTTCATAGAGGGGTCCCATACATCAACCCTCCACCAACACCTTGCATGGTCGTTAAACATTTGTTACAAATATGAAAGAATATTGTCAAAATTTTACTACTAATTATAGTCCTTATCTTACATTTGGTGTATTTTTCTCCCAACCCACCCTATTATTGTTTTTTAAATAGATTTTTATGACAGAAGTTGTAAACTTACAAAACAATCATGCACATGTGCAGAATTCCCAAACGACATACCTCTATCAACACACCACACTGTGGCAGAACATTTGTAATAGATTATAAGATAATATCATCCAATTATTACAGGTCCATAGCAAACATTTGGCACACATTTTTCATGCTCCCCCATTATCAACACAGTACATCTTTAGCATAGATACAAGAATATTACATTATTACTGTTAACCACACTCCATAGGTCAATCCAGTTTTATTTTCCCCATGCTTCTCCACATTCCTATCACCGTGCAATAGTGATGACCATCTGCTCTATCTCACAAAGGACACTCTTACATCTGTACCATCAATCACAATTCTCATCCATTTCTGGTTTTACTGTGCTATTCAGTGCCTGGTTTATTCTCCAACTCTCTGTCAATTGGCATTTACATCCCTAGACTACCATTTTCAGCCACATCCCCATAAAAACCAGCTGTCACTCACCACAATGTGTTACCATCAGCTCTGCCTGTCTTCACACTTCCACAGAAAAGTCAACCAAAACTTCTACATACATTAAATGTCAGCAGTCCATCTCAGTCCTCCTCTTATCTCCTTTAAGAATCCACCACCTACCACCAGGTCTTGAAGATATTATCTTACATTTTCTTCTAGAAGCTTTATGGTTCTTGATTTATATTTAGGTTTTTGATTCATTTTGTGTTAGTTTTTGTATAGAGTGTGAGATAGGAGTCCTCTTTCCTTCTTTTGCTATGGATATCCACTTTTCTCAGGACAATTTGTTGAATGAACTGTTCTGCCTGAGCTGGGTGGGCTTGACAGTCTAGTCAAAAATCGCCTGACCATAGATGTGAGGGTCTGTTTCTGAACCATCAATTCGGTTCCGTTGGTCTATGTGTCTGTCTTTAAGCCAGTACCATGCTGTTTTTTCCACTGTAGCTAGGTAAGAAGACTTTAAGTCCAGAAATGAGAGCCTTCCAACTTTGTTATTCCTTTTTAAGATGTTTCTGGCTATTCAGGACCCTTTACCCTTCCAAATAAACTTAATAATCATGTTTTCCATTTATTTAAGAAATGCTGGTGGAACTTTTATCGGGACTGCATTGAATCTGCAAATGATCCTTACAAGAGGTGTGATTTTCTAACTCTATCATAGTTGGGCAACCTCTTTACCTCTAGAAAGATTAGATGTAGCAACCATTCTCTTATAAAAGGTTGGGGGGAAAGTTGAGAGCAGCTTTTTCATATTATATATACAGGCCTTCTATAAACGGCCAGTAAATCTTCCCAAAGGGTGTTGGGCACGTCTTATTGGCCAAATGTTGCAGTTATTCTAGTTCTCTTTCCAATATCAAGCAAAGCCGGGTAGAAGGATGCCTAGCTGCCAATGGCCGGCTAACCATTTCGCCCGCTGCTGTCCAGGCTTCCGCTCACCTTCCAGGCCCTTAAGGCCTTTGTCCATCGTTGTCCGGGAGACAAATTCTCCTCCAATGGGGACGGAGCCATCACTTCAGGTCCCGGATATGCACGGCTCCACGGTTTGAAGAGGAGGCCGAACCTGAGGTCCTAAGGGCCCTCCGCGGCGTTCCTAGCCGCCATCTTCTCTCCGTGCCTCTTGCTGCCCAAAGGGCCCAAGTCTTACTTTGCCTGGCGGGGCTTAGCCTCTGCCCGACCTGTTCCGACAAGGACCTGGCGGCGGGCGGGGTCCAGGCTGGGAGAGGCCGCCTCCGCCTTCAGGACATCATGGGGGGAGGGGAGGGCAGGGTTCAGCCGCTGCCTCAGGGTCTGGTCGGGTCCAGTGAGCACTCGCGGCAAGGGCTCTGGGTCTCCGCAGGGACCACAGACCACCCCCGGGTCCCCAGCTCACCCTCCGGCCCGAGGCCCCAGGACCCAGAGGGCCCGGCTCGGCTCTTCACAGCACTCTCTGCTGAAACTCCATTCTATGATTTTTAATGAGTGCTGGGTAATAATTGTTAGCATGTATTAGACAAGAGATTTAAAAAAACAGGAATAACTATTGTACCCCTTCCACGTACGGGGGAGTCAGTTTCATACACTTTATAAACTTGTATTTTAATAACTGTCCTAGGAGCTAAATATTGTTATCCCCAAAATACTCATGAGCAATGTGATGATCTGAGAAAACATGCCAAAAATCAGATGAGGAAGTGGTAGCTAGAATTCAAAATTAATTTTAGGTAAGCACATTCTACTATTTTAAGGGACAGTATAAGACATTCACTCTCCACTTAGGAAGTCTGAGGTTATTCAGATTAAGCATTGATGGGATTTACTATGGCATAGATTAATGATTGAAAGAGTTAATGAATCAGGCACTGTGCTAGGGGTGTAACATTTCCTAAGTGTATTGCCATGTGAAGTTTAGGTTGGTAAATCTTGACTCTATCATTAATTATCTCTGTAGTCTTGGGCTATAATTTCTCTATGCCTCATTTACTCTTTTGTAAACGTATTCTTGTAAAATGTGTTAAATAATATTTACTTTATGGAGGTATTAGGAGGAAAAAAAGTTAATACCTATAAGATGTTTAGAAGAGTATTAGGTAGGCAGAATTGCTTAAAATTGTAAGTAGTATAAGAATTATTAAAAATATTCATTTTTATCGAGATTAAATAATTTACAGAAGTCATGTGCTTATTCCAAGCAAAGCCAGAATATTGCCCCAGGCAGTCTTACTTCACTATGTTGGAGTTTTTGAGGTTTTAACTTTAGCAACCTTAGATAGCTTAAGGGTTATGCAATATCTGGTTTGTAAAGTATCTTATAAAACGTGAAGACTAGATCCATCATTTTTGTGATGTTAAACCTAAGGGCAAGTGGTTACAAGTTCCTAAATTGAGAAAATAGTTACAAAAGAGAAAGATTCAAGATCTCATTTCTCCTAGTCCATTATTCATACAGAAGAATTATTTGTGGTTATAATAGCATTACTCATTTTTGAGAGTCTGAGAAGATTCGGTGGTTTTTATTCAGTTATGTTAGCCATGACTTTCTTTCTTTTTATAGGTTGGCTACATATGTAGGAGAGAGATAAGAGTTTGTAGTTTTGTTATAGAAATAAAGAATTTGGCTTAGTTTTATCCATTTTCATCTGCATATCAAAATTAGAATGTCTAAACTAGATCAGTGTCAGTATTTGTGGTGGTTTCATGGTTTTGAATGAAATAATTAGGTTATTATGAAAAATGGGGGTTTTAACATTGAATTTGTTGTTGCTTCAATTCTACATCTTTTCTAAGTTTCAGCTTTGGGCTCTGGATTCCAAATCTAATATGCTAAATGCTAGTTAGATATTCTGTATCTACTTAACCTAGGAAAACCTAAAGTAATTTTTCTCTCTCTAATGTTTTAAGACTCTTGTATGAACACAAACCCAACATAGTACCACATTCGTTTATATAGTGTTTTATTATTTTCATAGCTCACCTTGAACTTTTTTTAAAATTTGGAACTCAGAACTTACTCACTGATTTAGTTTAGATATATATATTTATCTACTGTTTAGATGAAGAAAATATTGTTAAATGAAATGGAGATGCTTGTGGAACTCACATCTAAAATTGATGACTGACTCAAAAATAGAAACTAGGGATCATCTTCAGTCTAAAACAGAGCAGCTAGAAAATTGATGGCAATTTATACATAATGAATCATTAGTTTATAGGTAATATGAAATCCAAAAAGAGGATTTCCAAGTAGAGAAATAAATCATCTGAGGCTTTAAGAATACAGAAAACTGTACTCTCCCAATATTATTTATCAATATTACTTAGTTAGATTGTGAGAACATATTTAGCTAGATGGATATTCACTATAATAATAAATGCAAATAAAATGGTTTTTTTGGCTTTGTTCAAGTTCTTAGCAACCTTAGTTCCTTCAGAAGCTTAATTTCATGGGTGAACCATAATTTGCTCATTTTATTTTCAGGGGACAGATTAGGGAGAGAATAATTGTGGTGCATTTTATTTCTTGGCACATGATTAAAATAATGTTTTCCTTTTATGTCCCTTTAAATGAACAGGCAAATACTCTAAGAGTTGTCCAAATTAATATTTTAAATATTATTTTAAAATAAAAGTATATTTTTCACTTACAGGTGAAGAAATATTTACATAGTATAGTTGGACTTATATTGAGAAGCCTTACTCCTTACTCTTATCACCGACTTGTTGATAAGCTAATTCTAAACCTTAAAACCATACCATAGAAATGAATTGCTTTTCAAATCCTGTGTTCATTGCAATGAATTTTTTATTTTGAAGGTGACATGGTTTAATATGTTAAAGAGATGAGGTGCTAATTTAAAAATGAATTGATGAGAAAAGATAGCTACACAATTAGGGCCAATATGTATCAGAAATTGTTTTGAAAGGTAAGTATTAATGATGCAGATTGTCGTAAAAAAAATTTACACTAAAAACAATTACACAATGATTTTTTACCAATTCTATGTTATTTTTCCATCAGTAATGAGAATCAAACTAAGTTAACTGAAGCACTGGTAAGCCTCAAATTTACTGGCTTTTTAAAAAAATAAATCATGTTGATTTAATATATTTGCTGAATGATGAAGAAATTTAAAGTATATTTTTTAACAAATCAATTTTATTGATAAATATTAATACAGCATAAAGATATCTAAAGTGTATAACCACGGTATTTGGTATAACCTAATAGTTGTGCATTCATCACTTCAATCACTAGAGCATTTTCATTATTTCATTAATAATAATATTTTTTAAATCCCCAAACAAACAAGATTCAAAGTATATTTATTCAATATTTTACTTTTAATTAAAATCCCTTCTCTTTAAGATAAGAGCATTTGACTAGTGGACCTCAAAGCTTTTTTCCTGCTGAAAATTATTGCAAGCTGCTACAATTTCATTTTCTATGTGGGAGAAATGAGTTATGGGACAATACTCTTAACAATTGTTAGTAGAACTAGTATTTTGATACTAATATCACCATTAATATTTCTTTGGTTAACAAAGCAATGGCTGTTTATTGAATTTAGCTTACAACCATATTGCGACAAAGTCCAGACAGGTATACCAATTTATGAAGGAGATAACTTAAATTCAGAAATTAAATGATTGCTACCCAAATTCATAAATTGTGTATAATTAAATAATAGAGTACAGCTGGCAGTTCTTTGTCCATAAACATTTCCGACAAACTGTCCAGAAATTTTTCTCTTAATTTTGCAGTGTCAGGCTCTTTAGGTATCCTGGGAAAAGCTTATATTGGCTGATAATAGAATACAGAAATTCAGGCTCCATTTCAAACCATTGAGAGTAAATGGACTTAAAAATATGACACATGGAGTCAAGGGCAAAACCAACAAGATAAGCTGCCTTTTGCTCCCTTTATTTTCAACTACTGTTTTATTCTGTGTTTTATTTAAGTATATGACTATAATTGAAATATTTGTAGAAATAAATATACTTCTGTTATAAAATGTTGGCATTTTACTGTCACAATTATGATAAAAGTAAATAAGTAAGAAAAAATCAGTCAAGCAAGTTGCATTTGCTTTTTGCAGTGCTTTTTCCTTCCATTTATTAAGTATATATATCATTACATTAATTTTTCATTTTAATTACCTAATATTTTAGTTAGCACATATTACACTAATAAGCATAGTTAAAACTTTGCATTTGCTTTTACATCATTAAAGCAAAAATATTGCAAGAATTATACTTGAATCATTAGCAAATTTTGAGTTTGTAATGTATCAAGAGCTACATCCTTTCCAAGTATTTAACTTTATATTAAATTGGAATTGGGCAATGTTTGCTACTAAATAATATTTTTTAAAAGTTTTCAGTTGGATGAATGAATGCATATATTTGTATTAATGTCAAGATTTAACATAATGTTCAGAAAGAGTTAGGGAAATCTTCATGATTTTTATTAAATATTAGATTTTTATTTTCTGAACATTGGAATCATAACAACCCTAGTTTCAAGATATGTATTTTATCAGCCATATTATTCATAAACTTTTCTGATGTTGATTTATGAGTTATGTCTTTTCAGGTTACTGTTAGGCATTTTTACAGCACTGGGCCATGGAAAAAAAGGAATAATGTCACTGTGTTTATTCTCTTGGGACTTTCCCAAAACAAACACATAGAAATACTCTGTTGTGTATTCTTTTTAATCTGTTACATTACTATTTGGATGGGAAACCTGAACATGATTTCTATCTCATGCACTCAATTAATTGACCAACCCACATATTTTTTCCTTTATTACTTCTCACTCTGTGACCTTTGTTGCAAATTCCATATTGATAAACAAACTAATGACTGACTTCCTGGCAGAAAGGAAGACCATTTTGTACAGTAACTGCATGATATAGCTGTTTATCATTCACTTCCTTGGAGGCACCAAGATCTTTATCCTCACAGGGATGGCCTATGACTTCCATGTGGCCATCTGCAAGCCACGGCACGGTGTAGTGTGATTATAATAGCTTCTTATTCTGGAGGATTGGTCCACTCTGCCAGTCAGTTTCTTCTCACCATCTTCTTACACTTCTGTGGTCCCAATGGGATAGATCACCACTTCTGTGATGTGTTTCTTTTGCTGAAACTGGCCTGCACTTATACATACAGAATTGGTCTTTTGCTAATTGTGAATTCAGGTCTGATTACTTTGGTGTCTTTTGTGATTGTGATAGTATCTTATTTCCTGATACTATACCCCATCAGGGCCTACTCTGCAGAAAGCTGTAGCAAACCTCTTTCCACTTGCGGTTCTCACATAACAGTTGTGGTGTTATTTTTTGTGCCTGGCCTCTTTATTTACATTAGACCACTTATAATTTTTCCAGAAGATAAAGTGTTTGTTCTTTTCTACATCATGGTTGCCCCCTTGTTGAACATTCTTATTTATACTCTGAGAAATCTGGAGATGAAGAATGCTTTGAGGAAAGTGTGGTGCCATCAATGGTTTTTGGAAGGGATGTAATTTGTATGAAAGGCATTTCTGAATTTCACTCTAGGCCTTGTGAAATAGGTGTCTATGCAACTCTAAGCCATAAAGTTGATCTGGAATGATATACAAAGTAGGGTTTTCTCATTGACTCATAACTCTTCTTGACTGGGCAATTTTTTTTTTTTTTTTTTTTTGAAATTTATTTTTATTTTTTTTTATATATATATATACATATATTTTAAGAGGTGCTTAGATTACCCAAAATATTACACGGAACCCACTGGGATTCCCATGCTGCCCACCTCCCACACCTCCCACCACATCCAACACAAACATCTCCCATAGTGTGGCCCACCGAACTCAATGAACTTACACATCCTGGAGCCTTGCCACCAACCATAGACCACAGTTCACACTGTAGACCACACTC